>JAQQZT010000039.1:29634297-29690755 GCA_030068275.1 Clarias platycephalus
ATAATTGCATTAATGAGAAATTGAACAGGTGTTCCTAATAATCCTTTAGGTGAGTGTATACAGTATATATATATATACTATAATTAGTTTTTTTTAGATATATGTATTTATTTATTAATTTAAGATAAACATACTTTACAATTATACAGTAGAAGACTTAAAGCGTTGTAATGAGCTACAGCTGAGAAGCTAATTTTTTATTATTAGTGTTTATTGATTGATTGATTGATTGAAAGAAAGAAAAATGTCCATTAGTCATCAGCGATACCATTCTGGCAGTTGTATTTTTAAACTGTGCTGTTTCTAGGTTATAAATCATCATTTTTCCCATCCGCAGCCCCAGTTCCAAGTGTGTTATAATTCTTGATTATTACCTACATAACAACTCCAGGCGAAGCTGAAATCCTCATATCCCAGCTTTTTGTGGTAGAACTGAGCTTTTCTTTTCTTTTAAAGCTGAACTACTCAACCAGAGGCAAAAGTCTATAACTCCGGCGGTGTTCATAGTCACAACTTCTTATGAAACTAAATGATGAAACAATGCACTCCATCAGTCAAGACCAGAGGATGATCAGAGCAAGAGAGAGAGAGAGGGGGAAAAAAAACAGAAAGCAGGAAGGAGGCCCTTAAGAACAAATCACCTGTCAAGGTTTTTAAAAAGTTGCTTTTATGCAAACATGTACACACTTGCCTGGGAATGGTTTATTGCAAGACTGCATTATAAATGCATAGAATGGGAAAAGGCAATCATCAGGACAGATCAACGTAGCCTACAAATGCAGGCAGATACTCAAGGAAATGAGAAATATTTGAATTTATTTGTTCCAGTCGGAGCGATGGTGATGTTTTGTCAGCAGTCTCTTATGATAATGGATAATAGGAATGTTGTTGGTGCTGCTATTGTTGTTGTTGTTGTGTTTTTTTTTTTTTTGCTCCCTCTTTAACAAATGTGTAACTCTTACCGCTTTTTTAAGAAATTTTGTTCAATATTCTTATCTTGGTGTTTATACCCATATACAGTACAGTAGTGATGAGTATCTGTGACTCTTATCATATTATGAGTGTAGTAGGTATAAGCAGTACAACTCAGGATCGTTTCATTTTCAATTACAGTTGATGCAAAGGTGGTTTAAGGTTATTTTTCTGTAACTGCTGCCTTGTGAGTTGTTTCGGTTAGAATTGACTAAAATCGCAGGTTTATACTGATGCACTACTTCTAATATAGTGTTATCATTAAAATAGTGGTTATGGCAGAACGTCGCAGGTTCAAACCCCGCCAACACCACCAAGAAGGTGAAGTTTTCTGCTAGGTTATGTCTACATGGAAGACGTCTCCAGTGTCCAACATTTCTGCCAAGCAAGAGTCTTCGGCACATGGTTTATTGGGAAAAGTAACGTTTAGATATTTGCTGGAGTGGTTAAGTAGTTGACGTAATTAATAATTATTATAATTGATGACAAATCAATGTGGCGTAACCGGATTATGTTGCATTTGATTAGCGGTAGTAACTTGTAATCTCCAGCCAAAAAAATAAAATAATAATAAAGAAAATGCCCCTTTGTCTATTAATTCCTACTATAAAGGAGCGCTGACTGCATCCAGAGACGTCAAATCATCCTGTCTGTGTAGTCGCTAAGTGAGTGTTTGCTTTATATCAGTCACCATATGGTCGTATCTCTAACACTGGCTATACAGATTGTTGTTTCTAATGAGAAATTATACTTTTCTCATTATAATTAGCTGGCTAGCTTGTTACTAAGAAAAGATGAACATGTTTGTTTTCCTTCCCTCCTTTCTTCAATCTGTAACTTGATTGCATGGACATAGAAAAATCATGTAGCTCCAAGCTACAGCTAAATGGATTTACGACGCTGGAGTAATTCCACTGCGCTATAAACCACTTGAGAACATGCTGTTGCGGTAAAATGAGGTGCTCACACGTAACCTCACATGAAACGATTTTATTCTTAACCTATCAGAAATAAACCTCTGAAGAATCGTGAACTGTGTGTGTGTGTGTGTGTGAATGCACCGCATGTGGTGAGCAGCCGTGTTTTTTTTTTTTTTTTTTTTGTACAGTTGAATGCCACAATCGAACTCGTTCAGCTCAGCTCAGGGTAGCTCTGATGTTTTATTTATAATATTTTGTCGTGGGATTTTATCCTTCTTGAGTAAGCGTTCATGCCAGTGATAATGGCGCTGCTTTCACTTTTATGAATTCACCCACGGCCCTGTCCAGTGACCGCACACACACACTAATTGGTGTGTTGCGGCTCCAGCAGTCCGGTGCCTCATGCATATTTCATAGAAAGCAACGGGCACATTATGGCCACATTGTGCAAGCCTGGTCCAGTTCGAGCTGGTGTGAGGAGAGACAATATTTCACAGAGTTACAGGCTCATTAAAGTCCATGCCAGCATCTACAAAACACACACACACACACACACACACAGTTGAAAAAGTGCTTCTTTAAGCATGGCTGATGCTATCCCTATAGCATAAATGATTATTTCAGAAGGCATTGTTCTGTCTTGTTTTCATTACCTGGTATAAATGTTGTAGTGTTTTTGACAGAGTGTGGGCTCAGTGTTTCCAGCATGCAGCTTCAGCACAATGATGTATACTGTGTTTACTACTGAGACCGGAAAGTGGGAAGCGGCTCGCCTATGGAGTTCTTTATTTTTATATTGTAGTTTTATATAAAAACAATTGCATTTTTTTTTTTTTCTTCAAGGGAAATGAAATGAAGATGCACACAGCAGTTAATCAGGCCAAGCACTCGTTAGCGAAGAAGAAGACCAGAACAGCGCTATAGAGAATGCACGGTGTTGTCATGGTGCATTCTGGGTAGTGGTTGCGTCCATCTCTGATCCCTGGCTAGATTGTGTATTATAGGTGCAGTGCTGTTCCCTGTGAGAGCTTGCTGTCGATGTCCTTCCAGTTATACAGATCAGTGTACAGTCTGTGTTGATAGAAGCCAGTCAGGTTGATACTCCAGCATTTCATAGGATAATTTGGGGCAAGCAAGACAGAATTTCTTTAATTAGTTATGTAGCCAGCTACTACTTGCGCCATCTTTGTTACCTAGACAACCTGAGATCCACTGTTTTGCTTCCAAGCTGGAAAGCTGAAAAATCTCAAACCACATGCGATACGTTTCCTCACTGGTCTTGAGAACAGTTACAGCAAGTGTTCACCATTCCACAGTGTTCTTAGTGGTTGTGGAAGTGTTAACACACTGCCTGGCTAAAAATAAAAGTTGTCATTTTAGAAGGGTCAAATTATTGGGCTGAATTAAGCGAAGAAAACAACTAAGATCATGAATGGAGACACGTAAACACTTGGTGAAGTTGCACGGTCAACAAAATCAACAGTAAAAACCAAAGTGATGAGCGTGAACCCACAGGATTGGGACTAAACAGTTGTGTGTCCATTAGAAAACCACTTGTTAGAGAGACTAATCAGAAAAAAAAAGGCTTCAGTTTGATAGGGAGCATAAAGGTTCCACCATGGAGCAACAGAAAAAGGTCATGTGGCCTGATGAGTCCAGAGCGATGGGTGCATCAGGGTGAGAAGGGAAGCACATGCACCAATCATGCATAGTGGCCACTGTACAAGCCTCTGGAGGCAGTGTTATGATCTGGGACTGCTTCAGTTGCTCAGGTCTGAAATCAGCAACGTCACATGGCAATGAAATAAAGACGACCTGAATGACCAGGGTATCACATCTATGGAGTTCTTCTGAGTAGATCTGGGAGGATGAGGAATGATTTTCACACATGCACTGGCCACAACATGGTGTGCTGTAACGAGTCTGTTCCTGTACTGTTACTACTCGGTCTCTACCATAGCATCCGTGCCCTAATGTGCCACATTGCGTCGCATTCTCAGTGTCACCAACCCTTTTTCAGTTGTGACCATCAGCACTTGTTCCAGAGAAGATTACAGTAAATACTCAATCTGAAGGCAAAGCACCAAGCCATTCCTGAGATATTCCCTTACAGTATTTCCTGGTTTCAGGCGCTAGGTTTTGGGTTGCCAGGAAGCTCAGATCTTGGTTGTTAAGTTAAGGTCGTGTTGCTAAATAGCTCTGACATCTTTGGTGCTCCCTCACTCAGCTTCTTAAACACCCTGCATAATACAGTAAGTGAGAAACACGTTTTGTTTGGGTTGTTGGGATCCAAACTTCATAATGATTAGACAATAGTTTTAAGTAAAAAAAAAAAAATTTTGTTAAGACTCAACATGGCTGATTTACTGTTTGGCAATGTCATTTATTTATTTAGTTATTTTTTTAAAGATAAATAACTTTTTATATAAAAAGTGGATCAATTGGGTTCGTACACAATAATATATCGGCAGTAATACAGTACATCCCTAATTTTACAGCAAGTCCCCTACATACAAACAAGTTCTGTTCCTTGTTCGTAAGTCAAATTTGTTCGTAAGTCCAACTAAAATTGTCCCGGCACTAGGATACTAACACAATTGGCTATACACAGTAAATTCCAGTACAGTGATTTTTTAGAAACGTGTCGATCGTTAGATGATTCATGTTAAAATAACGAGCAAAATCGGACATTTTTTCACCTCGCTCCATTCTCTCAATTATTTGCACTTTTGTCTCTATCGTTGTTGCTTGGCGCTTCTTAGCAGCACCAGCTTCATTGCTGCTGCTTTTACGCTTGTTTCTGGAGATCCTGGGATGCACGCTGCATGCACGTGACAATGTACACCGGATATGTGATCTAACTTCTTACAATTGAACATGCACAAAATGCATGTTTGTATCTTTGCAAGTTCATAAATCGAATGTTCATATGTAGGGGACCTAATGTACTGTTCCTGTAGCTAATTATCAAATTCATGCCTTAACTCTGAAAATATAGCTCCAGAGAGTACTGTATCAATTTTTTTTCAATGTTTTTTTGGTGTGGTGGTTTGGACACCATGATGAGGACGATTTTTCGTCATACCTCCACAAACATACACTGTTCCACAGAAGTGCACATAAAAGTTCCACAGCTTGACATTTAAAAAGGGAGACACTTTCCCGCCTACATTTCTCTCGTCTTTCCCAGTGGCACATTTCAATTATCCCTGTTTAACAGGATTTCATATTTGAATGCACAAATGCCTATTTGATGTGGGGAAGTCAAATTAATGAGTCACAGCATTATCAATCTTTAATAGGCCTTAAAGTGAGATTTATGGTTGTTTCAGCTTTAGACGAATCACGCTGCTGGATGTGTCATGCTCTTGTTATGTACAAATGCTATTAAGTTTTTTCTTTTTTTTTTTTCCTCCAGAGCAACACAATACCAGTCTAGCAATTATTTGTGCGTTTTGTCTTTCTTGAAAATGTCTTGTTTAGCAGGATAGGAAGAGGTGGCTGCAGTGTTTGAGTTTTTTTTTTTTTTTGAAAATTATCATTATTATTTATTTTCTTCCAGACTATTTCCGACAGCCGGCTTTCGGCTTGTGAATTGATATGTAATGTGGTGGGAGCACATCAAATATTGGCAGTGGTTTTATTCATAAGAACTGTGATTATGCAATGAGAAAAGCTCAGCCTTTTACCCTCTCTCTCTCTCTCTCTCTCTCTCTCTCTCTCTCTCTCACTCTGTTTATCTTTTTCTCTCTACACCCTCTCTCTCTCTCTCTCTCCTTCTTTCTCTCCCCCCCTTCTCTCTCTCTCTCTCTCTCTCTCTCTCTCTCTCTCTCCATTTACCCAACCACTAGAGAAGAAATTGTCCCTGTAATGTCTTACTAAATAATGCAAACACTCCTCCTGTTCCACATCTATTCCAAATACGACACCCAAGCAGGCCTGTGTGTGGAAGTTTACTTTGCAGAAATCTCGTGCGTATTTTGACTTGTCATCACCATATTTTTATTAAGCCTACCTTCGCTCCCACTGGCAAGGCCATTGTTATTCAGTCACACAAGTCTCTTGGCTTTCCAGAGGTCTCCGGCAGCCGCCGATGTCAACTTGGCGAGGTTTACAAGTGCTAAACATGAATGCCTCTGGCAGGTCGGCCTGGTTACATCACTTCTTTTCGCCCGCTTTAAGCCACCCTGAGGAACAAAGCAGAAGGCCCGTGTTATTTCTCCGCCGGATCAGTTCTTAACTTTGTGTTATTCTTGTGTCATCACTGCTATGAAGCACGTTATTCTTATGCTGTCCGCCTGTGCGAGGCTACAGTAGCAGTGACTGACAAGCCAGACCGTCACGATGCAAAGGACGAGCGGGGCCAGAGCAGATAGGAGTGCGGTATAAGAATAGACACAACAAAAGACCGATAATTGATTTTCTATCTGCACCACCGTTTCATTAACAGACCAGATTTTAGGACAGTCGGACTCATTTTAATAGCCTCCATTGTCCCATTGTGAAGACAAACGACATTGCTGTTTGCCGAGCATGCTAAATTTCCAACACAGCTCAGTGCACAAGCTAATGCATTCCTATCAGTGTGGAACAGCCTTCTGGATCTGCCTTATACCAAGAACCGGCTGCTATTTAGCCCTTGTAACTCTTAATAATTCAACTTTAAATCTAACCAAAAAAAAATACCGTTAAATCCTGCAAGAAATAATTACACAAAATGTAGTTACCTAGCTTCCATGCTAATGGCATGAAGGGATTAACAACATTGGAATGAATAATTTTTTTTTTCAAAACAAATGTTTTCCTTTAAGTCTTTCCAGAGGGTCGCAGGAACAAATCACTGAAAATAAAGCAGAAAAAAATAATTCATAATTTTCCACGTTCTTGAGGACATTTGGACGATTCCAAATATTATGGAGGGGATTTGTTCAGGCGACAAGGTTGTGTAACTGTTTCATGACGAAAATGTACCTTTCCCCAACCTATAATAGATGCGGATGTCAAATAAATTCATGCAAAAGTCAGACTTATCATTTAACAATGATATTTCAAGGAAGCGTGTTAGAATGGGAAATCAAGTGGAATCAATAAACGACTTCATTCGTGATACTCAACTAAGAATTAAGTAGCGATTCTCTGATGCCAGTACTCTTTAAAAAAAATCATAATTGTAATTTATTGTTCTTTTTTTGTCCATGGAAACATCTTCATTCTTCACCCTAAAATAAGCATAAGTTCAAGCATTTAAAGTTATGGAACAATGAGAATGAGAAGAATTTTTCAGTACTTACAAAACCTTTTTGTGAGGCATACATTAATCATAACTAAAGGTAAATAAAAAAGTGATGCAAATGAAAAGCTAATTATAAACATTTTGCTTGTAATGTCTCCTCTTGAAATGGAACACAGTTTACAAACAGCATAGCTTTGATCTTCCTCTGAGACAGCGAGATACTCCCGCACAGTCCACATCTTCTGACACACGAGGACGTTTGTCACCACTGTTATGCGAAGGTTTATTAGGACCACCTGTTGGATCTTTCTCGAAACTGCAGCTGATTTAACCAAAACACTGGACATCGGCCACTGGCATCAGTAAATATCCTTTTATTGCCTGATGCGTCTATGCCAGTCTACAGAGGGAATATCAGCCCTCGCCGATGTGCATATGATAAACTGATGCATTGTTAGAATTGACCTTCTGTATGTTTTATTATAATATTCATGCAGATGTTTGCTTTTTGTTTTACAGATGTAATCCACACTGTCGGCCCCATCGCTAGAGGAAATGTGGGTTCGGTCCAAAGAGACGATCTCGCATCCTGCTACAACAGCTCCCTAAAGCTGGTGAAGGAGAATAAGTTGCGCTCTGTGGTGAGTCCTCTATAAGCTCGCACTCACCCAGATTTATATCGAGTGTGTGCCTTACTGTAGCAGGGAACTGGAATATCGAATAAAGAAAGAAAACTATTCACCTGTACCCGAAGAAGCATTCAATCCGACTATTAATCGACTATTGATGGGTTTACTTTACTTTACTTTACGATGCTCGATTATGGCACTGTATGGTTGCCGACTCCCGTTACTAGTCTTTAGTCCCAGCTTTGTTGTCGGCAGCCGCTGCTTGCTGTTTTCTGCAGACATTATTTTATGACTCGCATTATCTTCTCAAGAGGTTTCCTTTTTAAGCTTTTTAAAATGAATACACTTCAACAACCGGAAAATAAAACATGCTGTGTTGCATTGATTTATTCCGAGACCCCGGAGTGGCCCACTGGATTAATGAACTTTTCCACGATGAAAACTCCATTATAAGTATTAAAACCAAAAGTTAGAAAAATGAACTGTTTTAAAACTATTATTGCTAGTTTTAAATTAAATACATGATTTCTCATCTAGTCACTTAGAAATACAGTAGCAGTGCTTAATAAATATATTAAATAGAATAGAAGCGAATGGAGTTACAGCTGTACATGGAAATGAAATTGACTTCATTGTTATTTTTACCATTTGTCTAATTTTACCAGTTTTTTTCTTTTATCCAGTCTCATTAATTATTCCTATTTGAAAACTCCAAGCCGGGTTTCATACACTATGACTGTTGTTCAGCCAAGAGTTTTGCTTGTCCTGTGAACTGCTTCTCCCGTCTGAACCTCTGTGACTGGTCAGTACATTTTGGTGGACGGCCTCCTGTAGGTTGTGGTTTTAACATGTTCTTTCCATTTAAAAAAATATATAATAACAGTAATTTAATAGTGTTGGACATAATAGTGTATGTCACTGTTACAGAAGGATTTTGGATTTTTTCTGGTCTCTGTGATGCTTTGTGATTTTGAAGAAATTTTTATTTATGGCTTTTACAACTAAATAATATTAGAAACTATATTCTATTTTTCTCCAATTCAGTATGATTTTGTAATGCTAATTCAATCTTTCTTTACGTCCGAGTTTAAACACTACGAACTGGAAAAGTTGACGTAGCGTACGGCAGCGTGTTGTATAGCTGCAGGTCAGAAGCAGAGCTTCACCAGTCATAGGTGTAATGAAGAGCGGAAGCCATGTTTATAAGCAATAAACTCGGGTCATTTTTCAGCTTGGTGGGCTTCCAGACGGGCGAGCCACGATGCCTTAATGAATCTGGCGGCAGACCAGAGTGTTTGGCCTGGGAAGAAGCGGCGTCAGAAGGCACGCTGCTCCAGCTGCTGGCCCTGTCTCCACCATCTGCTCCACATAACTTATGAATCTGCTTTAATCCGTGGTGAACACAGCCTGAGAGAACATTCCAAACTCCCGATACCAGTTCCCCGAGACCTAGCACCAGCACAGATCATTGACTATTTCCAGCAATTAGCAGTGATGAGGCCACCTCACATGGACAGATCGCTAACTCTCACCTCCTTGAATAAGTGGCGCTCTAATCATGAGGATGAGGGGGAGCTGCTTCATCATTGTCCACTCGCGTTTTTTTTTTTTCCTTTCCCTCAGACCATTACCAGTACTGAAAGAGCGTGAGCAAATTGCTGCTTCGGTAGCCGTGACCAACTCCTGATTAGCAGGTGTAGTTGAACTCGTTGTTGTCAAGACGGACCACACAGGAATGACGGGCAGAACTGACATGTATGCTAACTTCCCAAACCCTCCAAATACCTCCAAGCTCTCATTAAATGGAATAGGAGAGGCTCAGGAAAGGGGCCACGTACCCAGCTTCTGTTTTTCTTCCTCCGTCCAGCACCTCCTCCAGTTCCCTGCTTCGTCTGCAGCCACATTCCTGCACATTTATTTCGTTTTTTTTCCCTCCACTTTCATTTATTTATTTAGTAATTCACGTATTGATGAGAAACAGGGCTGCGCTTTCACGCAGAGGGCACGTCTGCCTTGGCAGGACATGTTTGGACAGCTGCTCCTGATTGAAAGTGCCCCCGTGGATGGCTGGACATTGTCCGCCGAGCTCCGTTCTTGTGCACTGTACCTCCAGCTTTAAAAAGATTTTATTTTAATTTTAATTTTTTTTTTCTAATTTGTGAAATCCCCCAATTGCTCTCCCATTCTGCCTTTATTTCCCCCGTGGTGTTCTTTGGCCCAAGAGCAGCTCACGCTGACTAGCCGTGGATAGCCGGATAGCGGATTAGCACTAAGCTTATTGCAGAAGGGAGGAGGGAGGCTCCTCACCAACGAGGCACGCTCAAAAGGAGAAAGCGGACGGGGAAGCGGGAAGCGGATTCGGTTTCAGAGCGCGCCGAGATACAACAGCGCCTGTAGTGGAGATTTCCGAGCATTACGATCGGATTTCATTCAAAAAACAAACCTACCTGAAAAATAAACCCGAGCAAACAGACAGACGAGGGACAGCCTAGCTGCTTAATCCCAGTGCTCGAGAGTCCGAAGCTTTTCCCCTCAGACAGTGAGAGTTTGCAACACATGCTGTAGATGGTGTGCACAGCATGGATAAAATCCCCTTTGATTATCCCGAGAGAAATGTGCTTATTTTAAGACGGTTTCAGAATCTTCAGCATATTACAGTAGGTGTTGAAATGTATATTCAAGTGCAAAAATGTCGATCTCTTCCATGTAAAGGGCTTCATTTTTTTGGTTCAAACTCGCTGGTCACTTTTTTCTCCATTTTCTCTCTCTCTTTTTTTTTTTTTTTTGTCTTATTAAACACTCTTATCTTCATGGCCATTTAGCTAAATCATTCCACGGGGAAGTTTTCAAAATGTATTTAACTAATGCACTCCCCAAGGTTTTATTTCTAATTTATCGCAGCTAAATGCTATTTTTTTTTCCGGGAATTCTGGGAATTATCTTTTACAGATAAAAGGGAGGGAGGCGTCCACGCGAGACGTAGGTGTACTCATGCAGATGGGGATGAGTAATGTTTTGTGAGGAGGGATACCGTATCCCACATTAGTTTAGCACATCACTTGTGCATGCTCAGCTGGAAATGTTGGCTGGGAAGCCAAATGAAGGATGGGCTTCATCTAGAAAAATGATGAGCTCCCTGAGCCAAGAAACAATGCATTTAACCTCCCAACTGCAGTTCAACACTTTTTACACGGGCAGGAGGAGAGAGCTAACGTCCTTTCTCGCTTTCTTTGTCTCATTCCAGTCTGGAATTTGTATTCATCTCATTAAGAATGGGAAAAGATCACGATGCAAGAGGTTAAATTGTTGTCTCTGGTGTGGATCGTTATTGAATTTTTAGAAGTTCGTTCCGTCTTATGGGCACGGATTCCTTCCGTGCATACATACATATTCTGAGCCTGTTTTGAGGCACTTCCGGAGAAACGAAACAATCATGATGTATCTGTTTATTCAGTGCGGTCCAACCCAGGCACTTATTCCTCTCTCTCTCTCTCACACACACACACACACACACACACACTCTCAAGAGAAGCACACTCTCATTCCCATGTGCTTATTTTCTCTCCGGCCAAGTGGGCAGCGTGTCACAGTCCCCCCACAAGGCTCACTTGGTAATCAGTAACGAGAAGCACGTTCCAGAACATCAGCTTGGGGAATAGTAGAGACCAGAGCCAAGCTCTAGTGGGTTTGCCATGTGTCCACCGAGCTGGAGAGCATGCTTCAAAAAAAAAAAAAAACCTGTCTCTCCAAGGCTTCTGGCTGGCTAAGAAAATATAATAAATTCCCAAACACAATAGATTTCTGTTTTGGGTGAGATGTCAGCTACAGTATATATTTTCACACATATAGAAACATGCTGGAACATTTTATTTGGCGGATTTAGCTTTATATTGGCCTGGATCAAACATGAAGTGTGACAGTTGTGAGATCAGGATTTGGGGAGAAGCCGCTCTATCCCATTGTCAATATTTGTTGGCGCCAGAACACGCTACTCGTTTCCCATTTCAGCTTATATTAATTGTCTGTTGAAAGACCGCGGCAGGAAATGCTCATACTTTCCGTAGTTTCTTGGCTGAAAGGTCTCACCTACTTTTGTAAATTGCAATCAGCGAGCATCTAATGGAGGGCAAATGTCTTCCCGGAGTCCGGGTTTATTTTTGTAGGTAGGTGATGCCAGCTTGGCGTTCACACACTGAATGTGTTGACCTCATGAAGCTTTTGACTCCCAGGGTGCCCATTTGTAACGGAAGATCAAGCAGAAAGTATGCCCCCAAGATATCAAGCGCTGGTGTGTGGGTACAAGTGGCATGTCTTACTTTTACTCATGCATGCATTTGGATACGGTCGGGTCAGTCCAGTCCAGTCCGCTCTCCGGAGTCCCTGATGTTTAAGGGCGTTCAGGGAGTTAGGGACCTTGCCTGACTAAAGGGGAAACAGTGGAGCTGAATCAGTTTCCTGTCTTTATTAATCAGCCTGTTTTTATTGCCTGTACAATTCCGAGTGAGCACATACATAGGCATCTGGAAACCATTCAGTTTTTTGTGGTGACCCCTCCCCGCCTTCCTCAAAGCTCGAAACATGCCCTCCCCTCCTGACCTTGAACAAAGAAAGAACATCCAAGTTTATCGTAAAAACAAACGGTATGATTTATTTTTGTATCCGTCCCTGAAATAAATTATAACATAGAAATAATGAAAAAAGCAAAAAACCTTTCAAAAGCTACATTTATTTTTTCTTCTCTTGAACTTATTTGATAGTGCACTGTATATAACTATTTGTACGATTTACTACTTGACCTCTGTAATGTCTGATAGATGTCTCAGACATCGGATACTCATGTAAATGTTACATTTAAGTTCTGTTTAAAGCATCCATCACTAAATTGTATATTCTGTTGGTTTTTAAAGCGCTAGAAAGAAAGAAAACACAACCTTACAACCATCTAATAAACATTTTGTGCAAATGTTAAAGCACAGTTACAGTACTATAAAAAAAAAAAAAGAAATCGGTGGTAATCGGAGCATATGCAAAATTTTAGACACACTCCTACTGTAAGTACTGTAACTTACTGTAACTGTAACCGCTGCTTTCTGTACCCAGCTAGGAATCGTTCTGTTCTTCTTTTTAAGGATTTACATCCACTATTCATTGCAGGATGTTTAAAGGATTTGCGATATTCTTGGGACACCTTGAATGCACCCTTGCTCTAAGATGCTTCAGCTTGCATTTCAATAATCCGGATTTTGTGCTATGTTTTGTGCCATTGTCCTGCTGTAGAGGATTTTTCAGCTTTGCTTTCTTGACCCTCACATTTACTTCTGGAATTTGTAAATGTTCATTGAACTACAAATTTCCGTACGCCTCTGTAATCTTCACCTTCACCTGTTCCACCTTCATGCTTAACACTTTGTTCTCCTACTGTACGTATCTCCTCAGGTAGGTGTGTCCAAAGAGATCCATTTCTCTTTCATCATTTACCAGCTCTCGTGTTCACAATGCCACTGGTCTGTACGGATGTTGTTTTGCATTCAATGTTCTGTCACAATTAGGGCTGGGCAAATAGATATCGAAAAAGAAACAATCAAAACCAAGTTTCAGAAACTCAAATCTTTGTTTTATCCTGTTAATACTGTGCCCAGTGTGTGTTCACGTCCTCTCCTCCACCTTAAAAACATACAGTATTTCCGTGTGTAGTCACATGACTCCACCATGTCCAGTCTGCGGCATGGAAGAAACATGGAGGAGGACATTGTCAGTGAACTGCGAGGGCAAAATTATAATAATTTCATATTTATAATAATAATGATATTGATTTGGTCATTTCCAAAATCTTCCAAAGCTTCATTTAAAATTCTTGCATTGCCAATGCAATTGACATGAACAACTGTGTGATCTGTCCAAAATGTTATTATAAAATGTAATTAAATAAATGATATGAACGCTGACAAACATACCGTAACATCCAAAACACTAAGGCGTATAAACTAGCAAGAGTTTATACGCCAAGTCACAATTCTTGCATTGTTAACATTACTTGGCGCAAAAATGTGAGGTGGAAAGTTTTAATTTAAAAAGTAAAAACTTTGAAATAATAAATAAATTAAACCTGATAAGGATCGTAGCTGATCTAGCAAGAGAAGCTAACTCAATAATTTTGCCTCCTTAGCCAGCTAGCAACCTGTAACGCACTAGCTAGTTTTCTATGAGATTGTAATCAATAACATTATACTCAAATTACCCTTGAAATGATAGTGATAAAATCTCCACCTTAATTCCGCATCCCCTGCATTAGTTACTCCTCATTACGGCTTCGACTAAATGCCAGCTGGGAATCGCTGTAATGTTGGCAAGCTACGAGCACTTCTGTATAACAGTCTTTTAAATAAGCTCATACAGTATGGGTTTATTCCAACATGGTGTTAAGCTCCCAATATTACCGTAGAAGGTTCGCGTGATCGCCAATACGCTATATACTGTGCAGTGCAGTGTGTGCTGAGAACTGGGATTCAGCCAGATGGGTTGCCAGAACGCAGGTTGAATGAGTTTGAAACTTGGATTCCTATAAAGTGCTACAACTCCATACTTTTTCACCCATATTTTGCGGTTTCCCGTTATAGACGGCTTTGCCAGAGATAGCAGACAGCATGCCAACTCTTATGCTACTATAGCTAACATCGTATATTGCCAATCCAGAAGTAAGCTGAGCGTATGTGGCCAATATTTCAACATTACTTGGCGCAAAGAATTGAGGTGGAAGGTAACTGATTACATGTACTCCACTACTGTACTTATACTGTACATATTTCATGTATTTGTTTGTTGCTTGACTAGTTTTTTTTTTTTACTTTTTACTTATACTTTAAAAAGTATAGCAGATATCCGTACTTTTACTTAGCTACGTTTCGGCATGATGTTGCATCACATAACTGCAGTGGAATGTACAGTAGTGTTTGAAGTAAGAGTTTCACCACGTGCTGACGAATATGCATAATTGCATGAGTTGCCTTTGAGACACGCCTAATAAAGTAAGAGGTGTTTGAAATCAGGAGTGATAAGAGCGTGTGTACTATGAACAAGGCAACTGTGAACTAATGCAGGCCCTGTACTTTTGATACTTAAGTTAATTTTAAGGCGAGAACTTCTGTTTTTTTTACTCAAGCGCACTTTACTTTTACTTGACTACTATTGGCCGTAAGTAATCTCTATTTTTACTTCTACGTTTTTGAGCTGTGCCTAAGTAAAAGTAGAGATTCCCTAGGGGAAATAGTAGTCAAGTAAAAGTAGAAGTCCTCCATTTACGTGATACCAGGTGAGGTTAGCTCGCCACACACGGACATATTGGTTTTGTAAAACGGTGATACAAAGCTGATTAGTTTGTCAAGCAGAAATAGTGCAACCACGAGTATTGTTTTGCCTGTTCATAAACGCAGTCCACAGCTCTTTGGCACTTTATTGTGATTTTGTGATATCTTGATTCACATGGTCTGCCAAATGACTAAATGTAGGTGATATCTATGGTCCTAATGGTTACCATAGCACCAGGGGTGGAAAAATAAAGCCTACACAGACTGCACAGACGACAGTCACTGGAGTGCCGGAGTGCCGGTACGTTTTGTTCTAGGTCAGAGCTTGGCTATGAGCTAGTTATCTATGGCTTTGAAAATATGCAGGGACACAGAGACACTTATAAAACCGGGAGAAATGCAGCACATTCTGAGTCGGAGTGCTTCGCAAAGAAAATGTTCGTTTTATCTGTCTCAGAGTACTCAAGCTGTTCAAATGACTGAAATTCACATCCCTCCTTCGGCTTTCATAATGGAATCGGATGATGTGATTTTCATAAGAAGGCTGCGTCGTTGACATCTTATGCATCACTGGTTGGCCATGTTTTCATTTATTACATCATAACTCAGAAATGATTGTTTTCTAACCTTGAAAGCCTTTAATGCTCTGCAGGGTTTAAACTTCCAAACCTGAAAGTCGCTCTTATATTACACATGTAAAGAGGAAGTACCTCTTTAGTGGCGGGGGATACTTCACATGCTGCAATGTTGTAAAATGAGTAGGTCGGTGCCGTATTCCTCATTTTCTTTTTTTTTTTCTTTCTTTTTTTTTTCTTTCTTTTTTTACCATATTCCCGCTGTTTTAAATGCACTAAAAGAGGTTTAGGGGAAGAATTAAATGGTGTTGTCTGGCCTTCAGGCAGAGGAAGATGAAGTAAACAGGAATTACTGTGCAATAACAGTCATATGATTTTTTTTTTTCAAGCTTTCGTCACAGCGTCTCGGTTTTGTAGAAGGTTGAGATGACACCTGGGCGGTTTTCCAGGCAACTGTCAGAGAAACTGGGGGGATGTCATACCAATTTTACTGTAGCCGTCACCTAAATGTCAGGTGAATATATGTGTGGCATGCTGGGAAAACTTATCAGGCGTCTCTGTGAGTGAAATCTGAATTCAAACCGAATTGAAACCGTGTTTTTGCCTATTATTTCCCCCTCGAATCATATATTTTGAAAGAACGACTACAAATAGATTGAAAAATTGAAATGAAAATAAACAAAACAATTATTTTTTTTGTGTGTGTGACGTTTAAAATAGGAAATATAGCAGTTAATTATAATAAAATAGACAAGTAGACACATTTTAAATTGTTACTATTGGTTTCAAATCTAGAAATAAAAATAAATAAATGAATATAAAAACTATAATTTCATGTTCAATGCACAACTATGGAACACATAAGGCAATTTTACACGCTGTTCCATTTTGTGATGTTATAAAAAAAAATAAATAGAGGATTTATCAAAGTTTGCAAAAAAGAAATTAAAATGACATTTTCCTCAATTTTACCATCTGCTAATTTCTTTTATCCTTTTCACCTGATATTAATAAATAAAAAAAAGTGTTGATATGTTTAACATTTTTAAAAAGAAATTCAATTCACTTCAGCAAGAAGATATGATATACTGTAACATGAAAAAAGACATTACAAGCTTGTGTATTTATGTTAAATAGATTTGGGGCCATGTTAGCTTAGTGTGTTAAGGCTCCGAGTTGTCGATCAGAAGGTCAGTGGTTCAAGTCCCATCTTCCCCAAGTTGTCGCTGTTAGGTCCATAAGCGAGGCCTTTCACCCTGTCTGCTCCGCCGTCAGGACACCGTGTAATGTCTGAGCCTCTGCTTTGACCCCAGCCTCATAGCAAACCTGCAATATGAGAAAAATAAAGAATTTCACCGTGTAATATTGTATATGTGACGAATAATGGCTGAACCCAAATGTACAGTATGTATGGATTTATTTGTTATCCGCCATGTTTATCTGTTGCTGACCCTTCGAGACCGCTGTAGTTTGTACACGCAGGAAGTTCAGCTCGTTACAGTTTTTTTTTTTTAACCGAAGTCTTTTTCACATAATGGCCTTTTAACCATCAACTACTGATGATATCAGACAACAGTGACTGGTTAAAAACAGATAACAGTGAATCCTGGAATAGCTTCCCCTTAACCTGTATAAAAAACTTAACCGTCTCTCATACTGTCCCGCCGGTGTTTGTAAACGTTAATTTACAGAGTGATTAATTAACCCACATTTATTTATGCGCTTAATAGAATCAGCAACAAGCGTTTTCCGCGCCCCTTTCGCTCGGAAATGACGGTCAGGGTGTGCAAGCGGCAACGGATTCAATTACGGAACGGATGATCGGCGCTACTCGCGATCGGTTTTGTATGTGTAGCTCACGGAGCTGTGAAGTAAAATGTGCAATAAAAAGCTAACCGTAATGAGGTGGTCACAGCGAGATGTACTTTCTGCAGTTTGGTAATTGCGAATTAGTGAACTGATGCATGGTTTTTCCCCTTGTTGCCAAGTTCTTGTGTAAATACACTGGACATCCTCATTATTTTCTGTACAAGCTGTTTTTAGACCGCCGCGTACCGCGCGATTCCGTCAGCGTGTATGCGTACTGTAGATCGGTATCCGTGCGGGCGTTTTGTATACGTGCGAAAGGTTAATCGCTTTAAAAAGGTCACGTCGTCACTTAGATTTGTCTTTTCTATTTGTCTGATCGGGACCACGAGCGACACTTTAAATTCTAATTAAGGCTTTGGTGCGTGTTAACGAGAAACAGATCTGGGCAGTTTTTCTGCAGGATTGTAGAAGTAGGACAGGATGCATGTTTGCATTTGCTTGACATTTAAATTTGACTAATTATTCCTCAGGAGTTTGGTTTCAGCGTGGAAACGTTGCACTGTATGGTAAGAAAAGGCATTTTTCTCCGAAGCTCCTGGGGTGTAATCACGGCTGATTAGGGATGAGGAGAGACGGAATAACTTACGTGGGGTGTCTTGGAGACAATTCGACGCTGATTACAATCCTCAGGATGCCGTCAGTCGTCCACAAGCAAATATCCGCATCAGTCAACGTTTTTTTTCTTTTTCTATCTTTCTTTCTTTCTTTCTTTCTGTCTTTCTTGATTTCGTTTTTTAATTTAACTTTTGGTGGACAATAGCATAAGATGCGGCTGGAAGTAGAAAATAAAACTGTCATCAAGGAAGAGTTCACGAAGTTTACAGAATTCATTAATCTTTCATGTGCTGCGTCAGCTTTTTGCAGCCACTTGGCTCTTTGGCAATCGGGTTCTCCACTGCGGAACTGCGCATCGTCCGGTGAATTTCAATGCTGCGTATTCCTCGGTGGATGTACCTGAGCGTAGTGGAGCTTTTCCTCAACTGACAAGATGGAAAGAAAAGAAATTGTTGATTAAACCGATTCCAGTCCTTGTGGTAGAGAGCTCCAGCAGCGGGCATGGATTAATGAAACATTAATAAGGTTCTCAGAACGATGTGACAGAAACGGGACGCGTGTATAAATCAGCTCTTTGAATATGAAGCATAAAACATTATAATGGATCAACAACATGGTCTTGTGATGGGCTGAAGTATTCCAGTAATAAGTGGTTTATTCCTTTTAAACCAAAACAGCTTGTCGGCCTTAACTGATTTGATTTATTAATGAAAGATACATTTTTCTGCTGCATTTCTGTGTTTAATCATGCGGAACATTGATGAATTGAGTCATCACTGATACCACTATCCTGTTATCACTTATGTTACAGCATGATCACATGATGGTACATGTATTTATTTCTCTGGTGTAATCAGCAGTGCTATGGTATAAATCTGTGAAAAGATTATCGGTTCTACAAGGGGTGTTCAAGTCCAACTGGGACTCGGGATGAGATTTCCGGTGAATTAAGGCATGAAACTGAATAACACTTACAGAAGACTTCAAGCACAGTACGGTGATGAGACTCTTAGACGCAGTAAAACATTTGAACAGTGCAAACGAAGCTTGTATATCTGTGAATGACGATCCCGGTCGAGGTGGCTCTGAGCTCGCTACAGGAGTACATAAGGGTAGGGTAGCGGTAGCTCAGGTGTTGGACTGCTGAGCGGAAGGTCTCGGGTTCAAACCCCAAGTTGCCATTTTTTGGCCTTCAGCTGCTTAGATGTAAAATGGGATAAAAATGTAAGTCGTTCTGAATAAGGATGCTGTAAATGTAAACGTGTGCACATCACAGGAACACGGATGCCACATTCCACATACAGTCCTGACCTTGCTCCAAGCCACTTCAAAAGGGAGTTCCTGGGAGGCCGGCGTACTGAGAAAACATTCTACCTTAATAGTATCCAAGCTGCAGTGAAATGGTGGGATGAGTGCATTAGTGTAGCAGGGGATTATATAGAGAAATAAAGAGAGTTTTTACACTCATAAATGTGTTCTGTTATTCTGTGCAGTCAAAAGTCCCGGATTGACCTGAACGCCCCTTATACAGTATGAGGTATCCATTTTTTCATTTTTTCCTCCCTCAATATTATGTGATAAAGTTTCAGATTGAGTGCGTAGACCTGGAGCCCACACCATTATTTATCCCTTGATGACTTTCATGGTCTGTTGGTAATGATGGTCGTTATTTACAAGATTATATTCATAGAAACTCTCAGTCATTTTCTGAACGCATCAGTTATTTCCAGTGCAGTCGATGTGTTTGTGTAAAAGGCAAGTGTATAGAAAACGGTGTTCAAACGGACGACTGACAGGCGACATAACATGAAATAAACATCACAGCGATAAAATATTAATGATAATTATACGGTACATCATTTCTACATTTTGGGATCAAACACCAAATGGGTCAATGATTGGAAATTAGTAATCTTGTTTTTCCCTTCCTTTAATCTGTTTTTTTTTTTTTGTTTATTTACCATTATCCATTTATTTATTTGTTGATGTTTTTAGTAGAATAAATATTTCTGAACTCCTGTTATTTTTTTATGATCGTTTTATTGATAAAGGTGTGGCATCGTTCCACATCTCAAACACCCATTTCATGCATGATGTTCAAAGCGCGAGCACCGAAGCCTGCCTCTGGCCCCTTTTTTTTTCCCCCCCCTGAAAAGGCAAACCTGAGTCTCGCGTGTGAAAAGCACAAAAGGAGATCTAATGATGAAAAGAACGATCTGAAAATCTATGACGCAAGCCTTTCCAGAACTCAATCTTCTCTCAGGTATTGTGGCCGGCGTCGCTGTTGATTGCAGTCGGAGGAGTGTGAGCAAGGGGCACGGATGAGCGAGCGCCTGATAAAACCCCCCCACCGGTGATTCTTTACACAGATTGCTTCGCAGAGGTGATGGCGAGATTGTCGGGATGAGCTCTTGTTTACATCATTACAGTTAATTATTAGGCAGAAGCGCTCCGGAGGGAAGTGGATGCCACCGGATCTGGACAGAAAAGTCTTCCTGATACTTCGTTATGGATATCAGCGTCTCAGCTGTGCCTCCGGGATCACTAATGCACCGTGAATGACCAGCGCTGCTGACCAGCTCCGGCCCGGCTTTCGTCTCGTATACTCGGCTTTCCACATGTCGCAGCGAAATCCGTTACAATTAGCATTGTTCTGCTCGGAGGGGTTTTCAATTTAATGCTCAGCAGATGGTGCTTTTAATTATTAGCGAATCACCAGTAACAAGACTCAGGAATGACTTCTGCTTCGCGTGTTTAATTGAAACGTGCGACATGGCACGATATCAAAGAGCTGCTCCATGAATAGGAACGCAAAAAGCAGTCATTATACAATCAGTCAAAAGCCACGTATACAAACACGCGTGTTCGCCCGCGTGGGAATGTGTAATAAATATGCAGTCAAAGCGTCTTGTTCTATTCATAGAGAAGCTGGTGTGTATGTGTGTGTTGTAAAAAGTAGTTTACAGAGCAGTGACTGTGTCAGTCAGTAAGGCTGGGATTGATCGGCTCGTTCGTTTTCAAGTAGACATGTACCCGATTATCACTCACTCATGTGGAGCGGACAACACTACACAAAACACAACAGTACGGCACATCATGACACATCACACACCACAGCATAACGCACCGGAGCATAACGTAACACTAAACTTGACACCACACCAAATAGCACAGCACTAAACACCACAACACATTATGACACACAACAGCACAGTATTACAGCCCATCATAACAAGTATCACAGTCCATCTTAACACAACACAGCACAGCCTACCATAACATAGCACAACACAGCGCAGCCCATCATAACACAACTAACACAGCGCAGCGCCGCCAATTATAACACAACACAGCATAGTCCATCATAACAAGTATCACAGCCCATCATAACATAGCACAGCCCACCATAACACAACACTACACAGCCCATCATAACAAGTATCACAGCCCATCATAACACAACACATCACAGCCCACCATAACACAACAAAATACAGCACAGCCCACCATAACACAACACAGCACAGCCCGTCATAACACAACATAGCACAGCCCATCATAATACAGCACAGCACAGCCAATTATAATACAACAAAGCACAGCCCATCATAACACAACACAACACAGCACAGCCCGCCATAACACAACATAGCACAGCCCATCATAATACAGCACAGCACAGCCTATTATAATACAATACAGCACGGCCCATCGTAATACAGCAAAGCACAACCCATCATAACACAACACAACACAGCACAGCCCGCCATAACACAACATAGCACAGCCCATCATAATACAGCACAGCCTATTATAATACAACACAGCATGGCCCATCATAACACAACACAGCACAGCCCACCATAACACAACACAACACAACACAGCACAGCCTGCCATAACACAACATAGCACAGCCCATCATAACACAGCACGGCACAGCCCATCATAACACAGCACAGCACAGCCCATTATAATACAACACAGCACAGCCCATCATAACACAGGACAGCCCATCATAACACAACAAAACACAGCCCATCATAAAACACCACATAGTCTGTCATAACACAACACAGCACAGCCCACTATAATACAGCACAGCACAGCCCATCATAACACAGCACAACACACAACAGCACAATCACTAATCACTAACCCACAGCACATCACTTCACAACAACCATCACCCCATAATAACACATCACATCACAGCACATCGCACCACAACATATAACACATCACATCACACCCTCTTTTTTATTGAAGCTGGAGTGAAAGCAGAGTTTTAGACTAATACACAGCCCTAGCTGGCTGTGTGGTGCAACTTTCAACACCTCTGGCTTGTTTCTGACACAGATCTGCGTATCGTCCTCCTCTCGTCACACAGGTGTCCCTAGTATATGGGTGTATTTTCACCTCCAGACATACAGACACATACAACTTTCCTGTGAAGCCGCTAAAGGCCTCTGTAGCTGCCAGACATCCGCTGACGTGCTATTTATGCATTACACACGTGCACTGAGGAGAGAGACAGAGAGAGACACAGAGAGAGAGAGAGAGAGAGAGAGAGAGAGAGAGAGAGAGAGAGAGAAGAAAAATATGTCACAGATTCCCTACATAGCCCAGATATCACATTTTGGACATGTTTAATAACGGCAGCTAATTGCAACTGCTAGTTAGAGGTTTCATCAAGTGATAGATTTGAGGATAAGAGCGACAGGCGTGATGAGTGATGCGCGCGCCGGGCCGCCATTTTGCCAGCGTTGATGGAGATGTGCTCGGAGAAGTTCACGGTAAAGGGGACGAGAAAGAAGCGTCTTTGTTTCTACCCATCAGGCGCATCAGGGGAAAGGACGCTTGGGCTTTAGTCGTGCAATAATGTCTTAAATTAGTTTTAATCTCATTACAGGGAGTTTTAGCGTGTAGCTGACACTCACTGAGGTTAAAGCTTGTCTCGTTACTTGGCTGAGTTTCAGAAAGCACGGTGAGCGTTTAATTCCAGCGCTGGAGTCGTGGACGGAGTAGAAAAGAAGCCCGGGCTGGATTTAGCGTTAATACCTGCTTCACTTACAGCGTGTGCTTTTTACATCGTGTCACTGTTGATATCGATTCTGCGTCCATCAGTAAATAATGATATTTTAGTGTGTGCCGAGGTGAAGGCCTGACAGCTCCAAGTGCAAACTCATCCTCTGTGTGTGCACTCAATTATCAGCTGCTCCAACAGCTGAGCACTTTCACTGGCCTCTGTCCTGTCTGTTTACACACTGACGCACCTGACACTTCTGCTGCCATTATATATGCTTTCTCTTTTCTTCTTTCCCGTGTTTTTATTCCAGACTTTACGTCTCTTTCTTCTGATGTATTTTTCCTTTTCATTTCTAAGCCCTCAGTTATTCCTTTCCTTATTTCTTTTTGCCTTTCTTTTTCTTTTTTCTTTTTTTCCCATTTTTTTCTTTCATGCCCCCCCTCTCTTTCTTTCTTTCTTTCTTTCTATTCTTTTTCTTTTTTTTTCCCCTCCCTCCCTTTCTTTCTTTCTTTCTTTCTTTCTTTCTTTCTTTCTTTCTTTCTTTGTCTTTCTAGCTTTTTGTTTATTGCCTACTTTTTCTTCCATCTCGCCTTTCTTTCCTTCCTCTCCTTTCATTTGTTTTCTTTCAATATTCTTTTCATTCCATCTCCTCCTTCCTTCTTTCCTTTCTTTCTTTCTTTTTTATTTCTTTGTATATTTCTTTTTATTATCTACTTGATTGTTTACTTGTTACTTTTTCATCCATTCCTTAATTTTTTTCAGTTCAGCTTTTTTACTTCTTTCTTTCTTACCTACTTGCTTTTTTATTTCACTTTTATTCTCCCTCTCCCTACCACTCATTTTTTCTTCTTTCTCTTTTTATTATTTTTCCTTATTGCCTCTCTTGTCCAATTTCCCCTCATATGTTTTGCTTGCTATCTTACTTTCCTTTTTTCTTTTTTACTTCTGTCATAATTTGGATGGATGGATGGATGGATGGATAGAAAGAACGAATGTTACTTGTGTACCCTTTAAAACCTGGAATGTAACACCCGAACATTATAATAAACAGTATAATACGCTGTTTTGTGTGAGTCTTTGCTTTGTTTAAAAAAAGAGAGAAAAAAACGTATGTCATCAGTGATTACCTTATTTTGTTATACATCTTAATCCGAAATGACCCGAAGCCACAATTATGACAGTTGCGTCACTGCAGTCTCTGAACGGCGTGACGTTTCTCTAGGCTGTTTGTAGTTCTGCTCGTGTGCCGTGCCCTCCTGTATGTTCCTGCACACACACTGTGGCTATATCGGTGCTCATGATAAGACGCTGCTCTTTTTCTTTCTTTTTCTTTCGTTCTTTTTGCCACCCTTCCCTAAGGGGCAGTGCAAACGATTGCATTTACCACAAAGCCGAGGTGTTTATACCCTGCACCCGTGATTCTTTAATCACGGCCTCCGTTACAGCGCACGGGCAAGTGCGGTGGCATTATTATCTCTCCAAGGTCAGCGCTAACGAGAACCTCTCCAGGCCTGCATGCCACTGATTGACTCACAATTTCACACACGGGTGCAGAACAGAAGCCGCTCACACATTCATAGCAGCACTCGGCCACGTTTATTAGGCGAACCATTAGGGCTCGAGTCCAAGGAGGAAGGCGACTTCCTCGCGGCCTCCGAATACCAACACGGGCATTAATTCTCATCTTTGGGAGATTTTTACCGGGATCGCCTTCTGTGGGTTTCATTTTGAGGGCAGGATGAAACATATTTAGACACTTCCACGACAGCTGACTTTTCATCAAATTGCCCATTAACAGACTTTCAATGCTTAAGGTGAAACTGTCCTCTCGGTCTTCGGAGGTAATTAAAAATCATTTGACATTTTCATTAATTTGAACTCAACTCTCTGAGTAATACATTCTTGCTGGACCTTTCTGACAGATTAACCATTTGTCTCCTTGTCAAGCTGTGACCTTGACATTGTTCACGTCGCATACGTTTTCTCCGAGGCTGCTTTAAGCTCAGGCTGTTTTTTTTTGTTTTTTTTATATTTGTTTTTTTTTTTTTAATGAAATACAGTTGGAATGGCTTGACTCATCACTGTGTTTACTTACCACATTGATCTATTTTAAAACATACAGAAATGAAGTCGAATAAACAAACGGAAACCTGCCAGCATCCGTATAAAAGACCGCGTACCATATGTTATATCGGAGTGATAATGAAAATCTTCCAGATGGTAAGGATTGGAACTATTGGACCGCGCAGAACCGTGCGGAAACTCGTTCCAACTAATAGATTCTGGTCAGTTAAAATCAGGGATATTTTCAGTCCGCACACATTTAACCAGCGTCCCACGTCGGAAGCGCAGATCCCCAAAGATTCACCAAGAACTAGAGTTAAAAAACTTTACTGAGACATCCAGACTCCACGGCCCATTTCCTACGCTAACGTTTTATTGCCCGTCGTGATCACTTATTTAGAATATTAAAGAAAGCCTTGAAAGGACCCTGAACTTCCAGAAAGGCAAGTCTTGTGCCAGGAGCTCGCTCTTGCCGAATCCTCGCTGCTCCGCTTTCCCGTCCCAGCATATTTTACAGCATGCATGCTCCGAACAAATCAGTTTGCACCACTTAGCATAATTACACTCCTCCCAAAGGAAGTGGGATTGTCTGGAGATGCACTTTTCTTGCGAGTGAACTGTTTACCTATGCATCATGCCGGCATGCCCCTGTCTAAATCTTTGCACCTTATTATAACAAGATTGGTGCAAACGGCTACTCGTGCTAGCTCCTTTAGTGTGGGTTGGAATTTGAATACTGAATAGCATAGAGAAGATGTGCTGTAGTGAACCTGATTTGCACTTTGAGAGAGAAAAACATGCAAAAAAAAAAATAAAAATAGGACATCCTTCATAAGATGAACATAAATTAACTGTGACTGATGACCGATGTTGTTGTTAAGTAGGTGCACCGCGATGTTGCATGATGTTTGTCTCTGCAGGCAGGAAATAGTAACGATATGTGACGGTCATTTTATATGTATACTGTCATATTGTACCTGTAAGGTTTCTCCCAGACACCCGTTCGTTCGGTTGTGGCTCCTCACTTGTATTTAACCATGTGCTGAGGCTTGTATTACGATTGATTCCTTAATTATTATATATTTTTTGTAATATCTTGCAGGTGAGTTATCTTTGGAGAAATTCCCATATGGATTTTGAGCACTAATGAGCAAGCCTGAGGCAACTGTGGCAAGGAAAATCTCCCTGAGAATACAGGAGGCACCAGGGAACTCGTCCAGTTTTTCGTCCTTTTTTTTTTTTTTTTTTGTCCCATCTCTTGTATGAAACTCGTAAATAACAGATGGCTTAATATTTAAGATATTATAAAGACGCTGACAAAAATCAAAATGAGCTGCCGAGACCGGTACAGTACTAACTATTAAAAATAGTTTTTTTGTTTGTTTTCAGCAGCATCCTCATTTCCCCTCTCATCTGTTCCAACCACTCAGCATTCAGCATCTGATTACATCATCTGCCATCGTCTGCACCTGTTTCTCACTGGTTCGTGCCTTAAATTAGGTGTTTTTTTTTTTATGTTATTTTATGCTCGAAAGATTCATAGGTCACTGTGAGGATTAACAAACAAACAAACAAAAAAACGATTTTCTCAGAAACTGGTCAGGAACAGGGACTGGATTGAGAATGAGAATGAGAGACAAAAACTTGCCAGAAACCAGAGCCAAAAAAAAGAAAGTCCTTCAGGAAGCCTGGGGAACTATTCCTCAAGAATACATTATAAATATTAGAAACTCTGTCTCTTCGGAGGCACAACATGAAGAAATGAGGGGGCTCAAGACTTTTGCACAGTGCTGTATATTATTACTAGTACGCTTGTAGGATGCTGGTTCACTCCCGGTTGGATTAGGCTAATCTACGGCTCTGCCGAAACAAATGCTGGACAGAGTGCACCACCAAGGACCGCGACTCGCGCCGGGAGGATTTACTGTAGGACCTTCTCCTGTTCAGAGCCGGTATGTTTTGCATGGAGTAACAGATGCTTTCAAACTGGCTCTTCGGTATGCAAATGAGTTCCCACAAGCAGAAGTTTCCTGTTTATTCCACGTCTGCGGGTCTCAAGTGGTCCACACGTGTCCGTGGTGTAATGTACTCTGGCAGGTACGCTACATTCTGTAATACGTGTGAAGCTGCAATCGCATGCGCCAAAAACTCTCTAAGGGCAAAGTGTTGAATCATCGTCGCCTCCACACCTACAGTACCCGTCTGAACCGTATATTATCTTGTCGTTCTTTATTAACGCGTTTCCTCAGCCGGTACGTGTCCAGGTTGTAAGTCTCCGTGTGCCATGCCCATTTAATCCCCTTTATATTAACCTCCGAGCTTGTTTTTTTTTTTTAATGCCTCTGATCCTTTCGTGCGCTGCAGCGCGAAGTGCGAAGCGGGAAAAGTGTTAGTTATCACCACTGCGCGGCTTTTGTGGACTTTTCTCAGTTGATTTTAGAAGCAGATTGTCCTCCCACAGTCGCACGAACGGGAGCCGCATGGTGTGAGTCACACACACACACACACACACACACACGTCGGTATAAACTGGATTTTGTTTGCTGTTTCACTTTCATGCTTGGTGGAATTTGCTCGCCAGTCTGTGAAGTCTATAAATAGTCAGAGTTATGATGTTTTGTATCACGCTCATTTTAATTGCGCGTTCGGGTTTGTATATTCGGGGTTTAGGAGTTATGAAAATGTCAGCAAGGACTGCCTCGGCGTGCTTTTTTTATAATATAATACTTCCTTTCTGAGCTGCCGTCTCAGGTGTGGTGTTTTATTATGAAATGGACCCTTATTAATGCGATTGATTGCATGGGACAGTCAATTTAACCTGCTTTTGCTTTACTTTCTAGTTCTAACCTTCGAACCCTATACCGTATGAGCGAAGATACTCTAATGATTGGGAAAAACAAACTGGGAAGTAATACCACCTCAGTCGTATCACTTTCAGAGTAAGCGTAGCAGCACTTATTTACAGTAACGCGCAGCACACCGCGAGACCCCTCCCGTAATAGATATGTTTGTATTCGTGTAAGTGCATCACAGACATGGAGAATGACTTTGATTAAGGCCTTATCACCAGTCCAGAAACATGCCGGAGGGATGTAAATGGGCGCAGCTGTAATAGAGCTTCATTAGCCGAGTCCACTTAAAAAGCTCTCTGTAGCAAAAGCACATCTGATTAGCAGAGCGGTGCGAAACGTGTGGGTGTCTGGCCCGAAAGAGCCTTCTTATTAAAGCCACCGCGCGCTGCCTCTCCGTTAGAAGTCGGCTTATGCTCCTCTGGAGATATGCAAATGTGTTTCACAGGTGATCGTGACCCTCAAGCTCCTTGATCGAAATGGAAGGGAGGAAAAAAAAAAAACACAAAACCTCTGCATGAAGCACAATCAAAGGCACTGCACAAGTGCCAGAGATAACCAGTTTATGTTTGACATGATCCATCATATTCATACCGAATTAGAGCTCTAGGTAATAGGCCTATATTTCACACCGCACCGTAATTAAAACTGGTGCCGCCAATTTTAGATGTTAATTAATGCATTATAGGAATATTCATGCTTTTTTAAACTTCTTTCCCAGTCGGATCCTATAGGTCACAGCACAGAGGTCTTATAGAGTCTCGTAGCACAAAGCACAGACTGATGGCAGAGATTGCTTTGTTCAGATTTTCTGTTATTAAAGGTCCTGTACTTTAAATTTTTTTTCCCCCTAATAAATCAAATGCTCCCCCAAAGTGTATGTGTTAATACCCCAGCTGAAATACCCAGGGTCATTTGTGTTAACGAGCCACACCCGTTCAAAGAGGAGGCCGAGCTGGAGGAGGGGCTTTTCTTATATGAGGTCACATTATGGGGAAAATCTGGTTGAATTGATGAAACCCCGGTCAATACAAAAACAAAAAAAAAGGACACAACAGTGGACAGTGTCTGAAAATGATTAAATGTGGAAAAAGTCAAAATAGGTCCTTTTTTAAAGTGAATTAAAATGCTGATTTATTATTATTATTATTATTATTACAACAGAGATTTAGTTTAGGCCAGTTTGGGTCATTTCATGCATCATTCAGTGTCTTCGTCTTTTGTTCCAGTTGTACTTTATGTTCATCTTTAGGCTGGTGTTTTTGCTGATTCCTTTAATTATTACATCAATAAAATAAAATAAAATAAAAAGTCTTTGATCTGAGGATCTCTCTTGCTAAGTGTTAGTAAGTTTTACTGTTGCCGGCCAACACAGGCTCAGATTTATTACCCGGCATCAAGCTCTTGACAGTGCCACTCCAGAATAGCGTCTTTTACTAGATTTTGAGATGGCTCAGGCGCTAAAGCAAAGTGACTATAATTCATCGAAACCACCTGGTGATTCCCCCTAGTCACCTTCCTCGCTTTCTTTTTGCCAGATGCTTCTCCTGCATCCAATCAATCTTACCGTAGACCGACCTTGAGTCCAATTCTTCCACTTTCCGTTGTTCGGGAGCTTATTCCCTCTTTGCTGTTACTCATTAGGCAACACACCTGTGTCCAGACCCAGATTAAAGTTGGATCATGGTACTCAGTATCAGACATGGGTTGGAAATTGAGAAAAGAAGAACAAAATTCATAAACACGAATGTGACGTGCGTCGAGGAGTACACGGTAAAGGTTTTAATTCCAGTAGGGATATGGAAATAAGTTCCCCAAGTCTTCGACATATACACGACTACCCCAAGATTCTGTTGTTATAAATACATCGACAGAACATGGCGGAGGAGAAAAGGAATTTGGATTTGGATCTCACTCTCACGTTGTGGTTTAGGATGAAAGGAAGCCGAGTAATTCATCCAATCTACTAGCTGTCTTGGTCCATGAACGGGGGGGGGGTTTAATAGATCTTGGACATGGGCTAGGAAGCATTGAAGCAGGAAAGACATGCATAATTATAACGCATGTCTGCAGGGAATAGCTTTCTGAAACAGGATATGAAAATTAGTTTGAAGCAACACACTGTTCTCCAGTCCAATTACAAGTGCCAGTTACAATTACAAGGCAAACACCTTCTGAATAAATAAAGATTAAATTAATAAGTAAGAATTAAAAGTTTGCCCCGTGCAGTTAGACATCTGCATATTAATTTCCTCAGTGTCACCACCGCGGTGTTGTTGTGCCCTTATACCGCAGTGCCGCTTGTCATAGAGGGGTGATTAATTTCCTATAACAGAAGCTCTGCCACGAGAGCCGGCTATGAGGCAAGACTCGGGTTTATACAGTATAAACGCACTTGTGTTAACAGCATGCAGGTTTCTCTAAAGAGATCTTTATTTAACGTTGTTGAGACGAGTCACGGGTGTCTTCAAAAGCGGCTTCAGTGCGGGGAAGTCTTTTTTACGTTTATTTAATTATCATGACATGAGCTTCTTTTGAAAGAGAAGCAGTAGACTCAAACTTTTATACCGTAAGTGTTAACAAGAGCTAGCATGCTTCGCAGACATTCCACGGTGCAATTCGAATGCAACCACAAGGCCCACAAGTGCTCGCCGTATCCATCATCGCGAGTTCGAATCCCCGGTGATGCTGCAGTAGTATAGCCTCTCTGGAGAGAGCTGATTGGACGAGGGCTGGGATGGGAGGAACTTCAGCACTCCCGTCAATCACGGCGTCTGTGAGCTTACGCGATAGCGGATAGCGCCGTCTACGCCACTCCCTACGGTGCGTGAGCAAGCAGTTTGAAAAGACGTGGTTGGCTCGGGTGTTACAAGGCTCGGAGGAAACACGTTGATGGTCTTCCTTGATTGGTGTTTGTAGCTTTGATGCATGGCGGAAGTACGGCTTTGATGGGAATCGGCTATAACTAAATTAGAGATAAAAATCCCCCCCAAAATATTAAATGCAACAATAAATCAATAAGTCTTGTTCTTAATAAATATAAATCCGTCCGTGAACAGGAGTGAAACACTTCAGGATGTGCTGCTATTGGAATGAAGTAATATTTGAGGTACTCTCAAACTATCCTGTAGTTTATTATTTTTCCAATAACAGCACAGTTTTTAACACCTCACAGAATCCAAGTAATGGAATAGTAATATACTGCATATATTGATTTGTAATGATATTCCACACATATTTGGATAAAGATGCTCTGAACCCCGAGAGTTAACATCCTCTCCGCCTTCTTCAATAATTAATTAGTTCATCTCGCGCTAAGTATTTCGCTCCAAATGACCTTTCATTACTCATAAAATAATTTTACAAGTTAAATAGACTAAGACCCCCTCTGGAGCTCAGCTATAAATACTTCTTTCGAGGTGTGTCATTTTTTTCTTTTCATTCTTTTTTTTTTTTTTTTTGTCACAGGGCCCAATCAATGCTTCAGAAATAGGCTTGCTTTTCATCTCGAGGGCATGAAAGACAAACGAGACATCGATAAGATTAGAAAGGAAACTTTGTAAATGAAACACCTCGATAACACGACGACGGGTAACGCTCCGGCCGTCGATACAGCTTTATATCGGCCTATAGGATTTCCAAGGTCCAGTCGATAAGCGGCGTGGCATTTTATGGGCGCTGTGCAGCAGCAGCGAGGTGCCGTTCCACCTGGTTGGCGGCGGGCATCCATCTTTTGTACGAGTGAACGAGTGTGTTTGGCCGCGTTCGCCTCTGGCTCTGATGAAGTGCTCCTTCCCTGAAGGTGACCTTCTGTCTCCATACCTGCTGCTACAGTCTATTAAGCACCTTAATGATGACCAGTGCCAGTGGGCCTCCTGTCCAGCGGCGGATGAGAGCATGAGGGACTTTTCTTTCCAAAACAAGTCCGCCTCCTTTTGTCTGTTTGTCTTTCTCATGCCTCACGGACCTTCGATTAAGTGTCTCGCTGAGGCTCGTCATGAAGCTGTACATTACGTTGGAATGGTGTGATAGTGACGACTAGGACACCACTGAGTGCTGTTGTTTTTTTTTTTTCCTTGTGTGTGTGTGTGAGCGAGTCCTCTTATTGATCAGCCTTCTCCCCTTGATGCCGGTAATTCCGCATTCTGTTTGAATTTCTATAGTATCTTCTCAATCTACAAGCAACCGGCATTGTGTGAGGCGGGTGTGTGTAGAGAGCGCGACAACAACTGGTGCAACTGAGTTCCTAGTTCACTTTTAACATGGCGAATTCCATCATGTTTTAATATAAAGGTCTGGAAACATGTCTCATGCACTGGATCCACTTTTAATCCACGGCTATTCTGATTGGTCAGGAGGTGTTGATTAGTTTTCCAGCTTTGACTATAATCCCTACTGTCTCTAATAACTTGTAAGATGGATGCTTCCTATAATCCAAGCCTTATAATAAAATGATTTAAAAATGTGCTGTTACTTTAAAAAACAACAACAACAACAACAACAACAAAAAAACGTCCTGGGTAATATTGTGTTCAATCTCGAGGAAAGAAGGAGACGTTTTCACTTTCCGAAACTGTTGTGCTGATACAACAAAACTAACTAGACTCGCCTTGATTTTTTTTTTTTTAACCATAAGTGTTTTAAACGTTTCATAGTTTAAGCTCAAGCTTTAAAAAAAATCTTTCTTTTTTTTTAAATAATATTACTGTATGCAGACTTGCCACTGCCTTGCTGGCGATAGAGACTTCAGCAATGTGTACTTACTATAAGTAGACTGCATGCAGAGAGACTAATCAGGGAGGAAGCACTCCAGATGAAAATGTGCACTTAGAGTAAGCAGATGACTCGGCGCGAGTCCCGTCGCTGACAGACAAAGAGCGATGAAGACCTTTTTTGTCCCCACGTAGGTGTGAATATCATTAGGCGCATTTGTTCAAGCTTGCAGGATATGGCAGCTTTGTGCACACGACCATGGTGGGGGAAAATAAATAAATAAATAAATAAAAAGAGACTGACTAACGGGGGGAGAAAAAAAAAATACAAGAAACCCAAACTAAAGCAATATGGAAATAAGGCAGCGGTGTGACTAATGGCTTACTGTTCCGGGTCTGAACATGTTCTCCTCAAAGTGAGGCATTACACTCGTATCAGTGTCTTGCCTTTTCCTTTCATCTCTCACATTTTTCTCCCCCAAACACACACACACACACACACACACACACACACAAAAGGGCTGAAGTCACCTCAAAAGAAAATGGAGACCTTGAAGCCGTCTTTATTTTTAGGGATGTGGAGGTGTTTTGTGCCCCCCGCCCTTTTTTTTCTTCTTCCCCCCGTGTGAGAGCGAATCAGGGTTGTGGTGCACAGGAGAGGTACAGAGTGCTCCGTGTTAATCTTTCTCTCCTGGACTCAAACCTAGCAGGGGCTTCGGATCAAAGTTCTGCTTCTGCCGAAAAGCCATGTAGAGGCGTCCTCCGGTCAACTTTATTTTTTTTTCCTTTTTTCTTTTTCTTTAGTTTTCCTGGTCAGCATGCCTGAAAACCTAGACCTGATTGTAGAAAATAATTCTCACCTCGACTAATCTCGCGTTATTCTAGTCTGCCTCCACTAACATGATGCTCATGAGGTTTGTCTAAGCTTACCTAAACTAACATTACTGCTTCTTCTTCTTCTTCTTCTTTTTTTTTTCTTCCTTACACATTGTTTGTGTAGGGATTTGGGGGTTAATTTGACCCGGTCACAGGGTTATTAATATAGAGGATCTTATTACCCCTTGAGCAACTGATTGCTTTCATTTAAAGGATCTGTTTTATTAATGCTAATATTAGCAGGGCCCTGACCTCTAATCCTTCTACAGTCAATTAGTGTAGTTTCCACCTGCAGGGCACGCGCAGATTTATGTGCTTACCGAGGAGTTTAACTGCGAACCCTCCTGTATTCTCACCTACTGTACCACTTATACACTATACACACAACTTCATCCCAGAGGATACAGGAAACATGCTCATGCGCTGCAGAGTTTAATATGGTGTAGAAAATAAACAACTATATCATCTTTAACCTTGAGTAGTTGAGTCGTTTTATGTGAAATGTATTTTTGAGCCCTAAACATGCTGCATATTTAAATTCAATCAATGTTTAACTTTATAAATTCAGTTCTGAAATCTGATTGGCTGAGCCATGTGCAAAAAAAAGAAAGAAAATGCAGGTAAAATCTGGACAATAATTAAATTCTACAGTATATTAATGCATCATGCTTTAAACCAATAAAACTTTAAATTGATTGATGATTAACCGGATGCAGGGATTAAAATCTGCCCGTTTCTCAGCGCTGTTAAAAAATCGAATTCAAATCAAATTCAAATTTTATTTGTCACGTACACAGTATGATGTACAGTGAAATGTTTCAACCACCATCCTTGACTTTTTTAAGAAAAATACAGTATTTCAAATAAAGAATATGAAATAAAAGTATAATAATAAAAAGAAAAATTTAGTATGAAAAGAATATTCAAATAAGGAATATAAAATATGAAATAAGAATATAATAATAAAAAAGAAAAATTGAAAATTAAAAAAAATATTCAAATAAGGAATATAAAATGTGAAATAATATAATAATTAAAATATTTACAGTATAGGAAATATAAAATAAAAAAAAACTTTTGGCTGTACAATTTACATTACAAGTAATTAAAAAAATGTTTTGATAGAATGGAGATGGAATCGAGGTGGAATGTCCAGTCATGGACGCAGTTTAAAATTAATATTAACGTACAGTGGTACCTCGGCATACGAGTTTAATTCTGGAGACGAGTTCTTAAGGCGAAACTTCGTATTGCAAAACGCATTTTCCCACAAAAAATAATGTGAATGCTGATAATCCGTTCTGGCCACCCAAATATATTACCAGTATTATCAATTTTCAACATTATAATCATATTTTTGGATATAAAAAATAAAAACCTTTTAAAAAGATATTCAAATTAAGTAAAATATGAAATAAATAGACATTAAACCTCACTTAATTTTTGATTAATGAATGATTCCTCTTGGCACTGGCTGCTTAAAAAATTTAACTGAAAGTGGCTCCTTTTTCATCTTGCTAAAATCCATGCTAACATTCTTGGGACTCATGGAGCAATGTCTTCACTAAATCTTGCACAAAATGGCCAAAAACAAAACAAACAAAAAACAAACCCACCAAAATATGTAAAGGCTTTGCTTGGCTTTCCACTGACGCAAACACGGCTCCCGGACATCCGCGCAACTTAGCCAGCGTTCGGCTCGGTTCGGTTTGGTTTATTCGTATGCTGAGGCAAATTTCTTGCAAAATTTCAGTTCTTAAAGCGATAATCAGTGAAGGGGGCGTTTGTATGCCGAGGTACCGTTGTACATTCATATATAAGCACATGAGCCATTCATCATTCTGTCTGTGGAATTCCCTGATTTGTCCCCGAAAGGTTGTGGAAATGTAATTATATGTTTTTACTTCTGAAAATTGTATCTGAATATAGTTATTTCTTTTATTTAAGCTTCTAGTCAGATTGTTTATGACTTCAGATACTCTCGGATCGTGACGTAAACAAGTATGCGTCAAAGCTTTATGCCATTCAACTGATGACAAGCCCTTAGTTCTAACGCTTTTACAACACAATAAAACACACTTAATGTTTCTCACTGGGGGAAAAAAAATCAGACGGAATTTTATTTCTGTAATTTTTATTAGCGTAACATTCATGTCATAAAATCTGCCCTGGAACGCTTTCTCATGAGATGTACAGCACTTCCAAAACCCTACATGAATAAAAATCGGCTTAATTTCAGGCTAATGTGAGTCGGAACCACTCTGTCACGTTATACCACTTTTGACTTTTAGCTCAGAGTCAGTCCCATAAATCCACGGTTCAGCGACTTCCTTCTGTAATTGTGCAGATAATGGCTTTCATATACTGTTACAGTAAACTGAGCACATGTAGGCCAGATGTTTTTAATAACCTGCTACTGGTAAGAGTCTAGTCTGTGATGACAAATGTACTTACATCGTAATCCATCTTTGGGCGGGTGGTGCGGCGTGTTAGCTGTAAGGGTTAAAGAGCAGTTCCAGTAGTGGGCCTGGCGTAGTTTGGGTGGCCAGTCACGAGAGGAAAAGCACTTTTATAATGTAAGCCTTTATTCTAAGCTTTTTAAACCGTAGTCCAAAACTTTCATACGGGTTGCATTATGTAGATTCTCTTCATCCATACTCAGGACGTTGATGTTCATATACAAGGATTCTTTTCTTAATGTGGCTTTAGGTTACTTACTGTAGTTATACTGTACATACTGTAGGCCAATTTCATGCTCGCAAGTTGTTGGCACGAGGTTGAACTGTTTGCTGTATTCTCCGCGCAAGTACCCGAGTCTCGAAAGTGCCCCAACACTACAAAGACCTGGTTTAATATATCAGTATATAAATATTAGAATAACAGGTAGTAACGTGACAAGTCGAACCATTTGTGTTATTTGGCATGTGGGACTAAACGCTGATAGCTTCCACACACTATCCAGATCAAACCATGGTTCAAGTGAACACTTCACAAATCATAACCAAGTCTGGAAAAAATAAAAAACACTTCAGTCACCAAGGGCTGCACTCCTGAAAAACTATCGTCATAAAGCCAAAAGCAACTTCAGTCCCCGAAGGCTGCGCTCAGTAAGTAAGCCGGTGACTTATGGCTGAAAGTTACAGCAGTATTTACACAGAGAAGGTCAACAGTTTTCTGGGCAATTCATTAGGCTTTTCCAAATCATCTGCATGTAGTTCACACCTCTGAGACGGCAAGATTTTCTCTTGAGCAGAACTTGAGTCGAAGATGTCCAGCATTCACATTAATTACAGTAATTCACAAGATTACTATTATAGGTTATTATTTTTTTTAAGTATATTTATAGCCTGAACTGTGCATTTCAATATGACATATTTCACATACATCTAACTATCAGATTGTCGTCCTCACCCGCACCGCTGTCACACGAGAAAAATGCACTTCAGTTCAAGGTCAGAATCACATGTAACTGATACACACAGGCGTATCTCAAGGCCACATGTGTACCCGTCACATAAATTCTGAACAGAGCTCAAGTCCATACTTATGCCCGAGGTGTGTGATTTATGTACCTAATGCTCTCTATGTATACCGTACGTAATTCGATTCTGAATTCGCTGCTGTCTCAACTAATTAACACAGGGGTGACAAATTAAAAGAAAAGTAAAACAAAGTGTCTCCGTAATGCGTCGGACCAGCTTTAGGCTCCAGAACAGCGTAAACATGGATCTGAATAGTGAGCCCTTGTGACCTCTGGATTAGAGTTGATTATCATGATTTTCATTATGACTTCAATCAACATCGCTAATATTTACTGTCTGATTTGTATCAGGTGGCTATATTTACTACAGATTTTGAAGTATTTAAAACTACTAAAAGCAACAGGTAAAGGTTGAAATGCTGTGTAACTTGTGTTGCTGTGTTGTTGATCGTTTTATGTCATCTTCTACAAAGCAATAATCTTTTTCTGCTGCTTTTTTCCTTTTTTCAATCAACTGCTCCATGCTCCAGTCCAGTAGGTGGCAGTATTGCTATAAACGCATAAGTGCAAGAAGGAATTTTTCAAAATGCTAGTACAGTATTTAAAAAAAAATTTATTTTAAAAAGCATTTTTCACCCCTTTTTTAAATAGAGTTCATCAATTTGCAACCATTTAATGTTTGTAAATTATTTGTTGGTCCAAACAAACAAATACATAAATTATTTGTGTGAATCAATTTGAAATTGAAAACTCAATCAAATAAAATAAAAAAAACCCATCAATTAAAATAATCGAATTGACCAACAAAGGATTGTTTTAATGGTATAATCAATTGAATCTAGCGTGGATTGAGGGAGGGGCATCCTGGAGAGACCACGCCCATCCGAAATTAAAAGGTTTCATCATATAACAGAGGAGATCTTCATATTAATTAGCATTTCCTCCCACAGAGGAACGAGTAGATTGAAACATGTGCCGGCAAAAGTAAACGTCCTCCACAACATAATCCAAGTGTTTATTTCCATTTCATGTGACAGTCATATTTTAAACATTACCGCTAGACGCAAAAACGGTTATCCCTCGGCTATTATTATAATAACCCTCCTGTTGATTGCGTCTTCTCTGAAGCAGGAGGCCTGACACAGAGTCACTCTGGCAGCGTATGGTTTATGCCGGGGTATTTCCTTTGAACCGTGGCTTTGATATGAGCCTTTTGAACTGCTGAAGGACTATTTGAAAGGAGAATATGTAAATTGGGTATATAATAAAATAAGCTGCTAATGTTGATTCACTGTAAGGCACGTGATGCCGCTTTAAAAGCGCCTGCTCATTATTATTTTATGCTTAATTTAGATTAACCTCTGAAACATTCGCTGTTCATTTGCAGGATGTTATAAAACGTTTTTTAAAACGTGCTGAGATTTGACTTTAGGTAAATTGCTTTAAAATGTGGGGCATGTTAAAAGATACACACACAAAAAAAGCAGTAGAATAAACATTTACCACATGGATGCATGTATTCGTCATATTTAAGTGTTAAGCTCCAAATACATCCATTTAACCCTGTGTGCATGCAATAGTTTATTATAAAGGGAATAAGAAATGACTGACTCCATCAGTGCTGTTGGAATTAATGATTTGAAATTTTCTCCTTTTTATTTTTATTGTTTGACGTGAAAATGATTTCCTGCTAATCTTACAGGACTAATCATTTCTCCCGGCTCACCTTTAACTTTGAGCACGTTACACACATCACTGGGAACTTGAACTTGTATTTCTTATTTTATTCAGCTCCTCAAAGACAGGAAAAATTTCCACAATGACGTGTCAGCGCGCTGTAAATGTATCCTGCTCTAAATGTGTGAATTTTTCATGAAGTCTTACACAGAAGCAGTACATTATTCTGTCATGCCACAGTTTGATTTCATCTTGTTCCTCTTCTTTTCCTTTCTCCTTTTTCTTTTTTTTTTTTTCCTAACAGCCTCCTCGAAATTCAATGTCATTATCAATTTATAATGCCATAGCTCTGGTGATAAATACCATAAAACATTTAATAAGACCGCTAACCACGTGTCAGGGTAAAAATCTTAATCAATAGAAAGTTCACAGCTTCAGACGAATTGATCCGTGCATTTTGTAATGAGTAGGAGATTCAAAGGCAGATAACGGGCCGGGACCTCCATTAATTCACCCGTCAGAGTGTCTAAAGGGCCTCCGAGATATATTTACTAGATGGCTCGTGGTGACGTCTTCATCTCACTTATCCGGGGCGACTTATCATGTTATCCGAAGGGTCGTGATGCTTGTTGCCGTTAACATTCTAGCCATTTATCTGCTTATACAGTAGGTGATGTTACACAAGCCTGTTATATAACATCTGGCTCGTACTGATCGATAAGAATGATGACTTAATTTCACGTGATGAGTTGTTGTTTGTGCTACTAAAACGAAACAAACAAAAAAAACAAAACGACTATTGCTTCATTACAAAAACACTGACTAGATAATAAATGCCAATACTCTTCTTGAAAAGTGGAACGAGATTGCCAGTAATGTTTGCATGCAGTCGATGCACTTTATTATACCCGTGACATCTTACTTTGTATTGTGTAAACTCCTTCGTTGCTTTCAGACACCAAATCTGGAAAATATGATCCGTTGAGCTGCGTCTTAAAGTTGCCAATCAAAAAGAATCTTTTGGCTATTCGGCCATGGCACAGCTGCTACACACCACATCAAGACACAGCAGTCTATTAAAGTGTGTTTAGTTCACTTTTTTCTTTTTTCTTTCTTCAAATGGCTACAGCTGTTTGACCAGCATATTGAGCTTCTTTGCCAGATTGCTGGAAAGCGTAAGAGTTGGTCATCCATAAAAGTGGCCATTGAGCGTTAATCAAGACCGGTAGAGCAGCTGCTCAATCAATTAGCACTTCTTGTTGCTGGCATCACGGCTCTAATACACCTGGCACCGGTTTCCACATAATCCGGCCCAGGATCTGTCTAAGCGAGTCAAACCACGAACTGAGCATACTTTAATAGACTGCGGTGTCTTCACACGGTACATTAAAGCCGCACAGTATGAGAATAACCTCCATATCGCCGGCTAGCAGTCAATTCAGCATCTTTAAGCTGCAAGGACACGGAGGCTACACCGACTGTGAAACTGCACCGAATTTGTTATCCCTCCGAGTCGTTCACGGACTGTGTGTGCTGGAGGACCGTGACAATACAAGTTATACTGTAAACCTCTTTATTCCGGCTGGATAATGGAAAGCGGTTCTGTTTCTGGCGTAAATGAGGACATATATGATGAGTATTAATATTTTATGCTAACTCTGAACCCATTGGAAACCTGCACGTGTCATCTACACTGTCCCCGGCCTAGTTCTAATATTTACACTTTAATGTATTATATCTTATTTAGTGAGCAGATGTGATGAAATTCCTGTTATAAGTGGGAAACGCACTCACTTCAATCAAGGCAGTGTAGATTTAACGCTCCTTGCGGTTCAAGAAGAGCTCGTGAGAAGGCTGTGAAAAACAATTGAGATAGTACAGAGTTAACACACAATGAGATAATGAGTGAAATGCCACAGTGCATAAGATCACAGCTTGTTTTTTATTTCTTATTTCAAAACATATTTCAGTATTTAGTGATAATATAGTTATAGTATTTTATTTTTGCAATCTGATCATTCCTTGCAAATGTACTTTATATAAGGTGGTTTTAGACTTTCAGAAATATAATAATGGACTAAAGAATAACATTGAATTTTGCAAGGTAAAAATAATTTGCCATAACAGTACGGATCTCATCAAATTTAACCTGATGCAGTGATCTAAGGCAATAATTATTAAATGTACAGTATTTATAATAAAACAAATATTCGCATTGAACACTGTGAAGGGATCAAACATAGTGGAGCAAATTTATTGATTACAAGTACTAGTCTAACGTCTGGACACACCTTATTATTCAAAATTTTTTTCTTTATTTTTATTGTTTTCAAAAAAAATGTGTTAAATAACCCAGATAATCTGTTATATTTTTGATTCTTCAAAACAGCCACCTTTTGCTTTAATGACAGCTTGGCATTCTCTCAGTCAGCCTCATGAGGTGGTCACCTGGAGGAGTTTTGAAGGAGTTTCCAGAGGTGTTGACTTCTTGTTTGCTGCTTTTCCTTCACTCTCCAGTCCAACTCATCCCAAACCATCTCAGTTGGATTTAGATCAGGTGACTGTGGAGGCCAGGTCTTCTGATATACAGTAGCACTCCATCACTCTCGTTCTTGGATAGATGTCTCTTACATAATCTAGAGTTCTGTTTGGGGTCACTGTTCTGTTGGAAACTAAATGATGGCTCCATTAAGTGAAGACCATGTCACCGCAAAATGCTGTGGTTCAGTTTGCCCTCAATTTTGACTAAGTTACCAACAGTGTCACCAGAAAAACACCTCCAAACCATCACACCTCCTCCTCCATACTTTGCAGACATTCGGGAACCATCTGTTCGTCCTCTCTACATCTTAAAGAGGATGAACAGATGGGTGGTAGAGCAATAAAATCTCAAGTTTGGACTCGATTAAAGAACAGTTTTTCACTGAGCTAATGTCCAAGCAAATCTCTTGTCCTTTTAAAGTAATGCTTTCTTTGCCCCATTTTGACCATGAAGGCCTGACTCACGCAGTCTTCTCTGAACAATGGATATTGAAATATGTCTGCCGCTTAAACTCTGAGAAGCATTCGCGTGGGCTCTAATCTGCGGCGCTGTAAATCAGTGGTTTATGAAGCTGGTCTTTATAATAAACTTATCCTCTGCAGCAGAGGTAGCTCTTGGTCTTCCTGTCCTGGGACGGTCCTCATTAGAGCCAGTTTCATCGCAGTGTTTAATGTTTTTGGCGACTGCACTTGGGGATACACTTGGGGATTGACAAAACAATTTCACTTACTAAGATATTTGTATTTGTTTGAAATAGCTTATTAAAATGATTGATCCTTTAATTAATTATAACCAGGCATATTTTTCATATACTTTCCAAATAATTCCATTTTATTTCCAAAATAAAAGGATTAACCAGATTATTTAGGCTTTAATGGGTAGTGATGAGTTTCTCCCCAAACACCTTGGTCAGGTTTAAATGAAATTGTACCTTCAGTTTTTAATCCCCATAAACAATATGCATATCAGATTATGTTTATTAGTATGCAAGCCGTGTGTTTTGTTTATTTCTTTTCTGTGTGCAGGTATGCAGGTGTAGCGAATGCTCGCCAATTAGCCATGAGGAATGTGACTAGCTTGATTGATTGGCGAGGGATGATCACAATGCCATAATTTCCCCCGTGACCAATTTCTTCATGCTTCCACAAGCAAATAAAATATGGAGCAAAAAAAAAGAGCGCGCACGTGTTCTTCCCCGCCGAAGCACGCGACCCACCCGGCTGTTCCGCTCCTAATGATCTGGTGAAGCAAAGCAAAAAAAACAATAACCAAGAAGCAGGGGTCATAACTCATCAATGCAGTGTAATGATGTCAACCTTGTTAAATAAATCTGGGGCTTGTTATGTCAACGCATCAGTGTAATAGATTGCGTGGTTAGCACGGCTGCGCTAGTGTTTCTGTTCTGTACCGAGCGCGGAGTCTGAATCGGTGACTGCGGGAGGTGTGTTTGCGCGGGTCACCGAGGAAGCAGCGCGCGGTTCTGTTGCTTTTCCTGTGCCAGCTCGCGCAATTTCCATGTTGATTAGCAATTAGCATGGATCAATGTGTGCAAACAAATCTGTTTGCTCATGCACTCATCGCGGCGCGAGAGCATTGTAAATAGGAACAGAGCTTCCTCCTGACTGTCTTCCCGCGGATTGCGATGCTAGAGGCCTGCTCGTTCACAGGTTAATTTTCAGCATTCAGCAGATTTATGGAAAGACCCAGGGCCCGTGTTAAACCTGTACAGAAATGTCATTTGATTTCAGCACGCCGGCACGGCGACGGGTTTGACTGCTCTGAGGCAGGAAGTGACATTTTCCGCTCGGTGAAAAAGGTGCTAGGTCAGGTGTTTTACAGCGTCTGTAAAAACTTTTATAAGGAATATCTTGTAGTAGGAAGTCAAGGTGACTGGGTGACTGGGCTTTGCCTTAGAACCTTGTTTATTAGACGTTTCAATGTTCCGAGAGCATTACACTTACGCTCAGAATATAAATTCTACAACGTGATGAACTGTCATATGTAAATTTGAAGTTTTTTTAAAACACTTAAAACTTTCGAAAAACTTTCAGTAAACGTCATTGTCAAACTGCTATCCGAACAAAGACAGCAGCAGCAGCGTCTGCCGTATTTTCTTTCGTTTTTTATTTCTTTATTTTTTTATATAAAGTCCATTTTGCTTGTATGGATGTACTTTTATTTCCTCCGGTAGTTTTATAGAATGTCTAAAAATGGCCCTGCGCTCTGCACTTTACAGAGAGTTTGACTCCGAGCGAGACGGATGCACGAAAAGGTCATGGCTCAAGCAAAAGAAAGACTAAAAAGTATCGATCCTGACAGCATGAGCTTTGGCACAAAGCAGCAGCAACGATGAAAAGCACCACCCCGCTCCGAAAGCGTCCGCTCGAACGTCGGCGGCGTACGCGCTCTGATGTCTTAATTGAACTGTTGTTTTATTGTGATGCGTCAAACATATCATCTGGTTCTCACTGAAAGCGCACTTGGTATTCATTGTTTACAGCGTTGTTGTTTTTTTTCCCCTGTTAGCACAGAATTAGCGGATTTACAGCCTTGTTGAAGAGTTTGAGATATCCTGACATGTTATTTACTTACTGTATTTAGGATTAATTGATTCATTAATTCGTTCTGATGTATTTACCTCAAATACCTCTTTTTAATTGCTTTTTTAACCTCTGTTTCCTTATTAGCAGCTTTTTATTAATCACACCTTCACAGGGTTAGAATTTGTGTCGCTCTCTCTCCTCCAGCATTTTAGCGCACGCTTTTGGCTAATATTCCTGTTTTTAAAATAAAGTGTGTGAAGTTTTCACATTTATTTATCACCCAGCTGTGTTAGTGCTATAGTCGCACCTTCTTTTTTCCCCCTTTCCTTGTCTTTTTTTTTCTTCTTCTTTTTTTTTCCCCAAGAGAGAAATGGGATCTTTGCATAAGTAATGTGGTAGAGGCCTACGGAGCTCAGAACTTAAGAAAAATTATGAAATTCCTAGTTATAAATCCACTCCTGAGCAATCTGTCTGGCACAAAGTGCTGCCGAGCCAGAACTATTATTGTATGGTAAGCTTTTAATCTTTTAAAAAAAGACGGTCATAAATAACAAAGATGGTCTTCTTCTTTTTTTTCTTTCTTTCTTTTTCTTCTTTTTTTTTTTTTTTAATTTGCGTTAGTCTGTTTCCTGTTATGACAGCGGCCCATACGGTAATAACTCAAATGAATAGAACTGGGATATGGTCTTTGTGACGTGCGTTACGTAATGAAAAGGAAAAGAGATGCCATTATTTTTAGTGACCTGAATATTTGCAGAAAGTCACTTTAATTGCCTGCTTTATGGAGCAGTTAGGCAATTAAGTCACGTTAGGTTGCAATGGACCAGATAACCGAATCTGCGTTGTTCACTAAGTGCTAAAGATGACGACGGTAGAAATAACGACTTTGCGAATTAAATTATAGAGAAGAACCGCGTTTTTTTGCGCGCACACAGAAAAACTCTCTGGCAAGCAGAACATTTACAGGTTTGTTTATTAATAACGGCACAGCGCTGCTGAATTCTGAAATCTCATTGGTCAGAAGGTGTTGATATGTTTAAATACATGATTGTTACTATAATAACAGCCATATTGCAGGCTATTGTGGTAGATGTGGTGGATACGCCGTGACACTGATTTCGACTGATTGTATAAAAGTGCGATGAAAAAACAAGTGTGTCCCCTACATATGAACAACTTCCGTTCCAAGAGCTTGTTCGTAAGTCCAGTTTGTTCGTAAGTGAAACAAACATTGTCTAGGTACTAGGATACTAACACAATTGGGTCTACAGAGTATATTACAGGACAGTGTTCTTTAGAATCGTATCTATGGTGGAACGATTCATGTTAAAAGAACGAGCAATGTTTGCCATCTTTTCACCTCGCTCCATTCGATCAATTATTTTCACTTTTGTTTCCATCGTTATAGTTTTTTAGCAGTCCCAGCTTTATCACCGCTGCTTTTTACGCTTGTTCCCTGACCTGACATCCTGGGCTCGTACTGCACTTGTAGAGGATGCACGCTGCACTACCTTGACAATCGACACTTGACTCGCGGACATGTGATCTTTGAAAGTTACTGCCTCGAATATACGTATGTACAGTATGAGACTTTTGGCACTGTTCAATAATGTTGTCCCTGAGTGCTTGGCCTTGATTGCTACAGTATCTCGCCTCACTGTATTGTTCGACGTTGTTTGCTCCACATCGGCCTTACAGTACACTGGAGCTACTTTAGCAAAAGCTTCCTGATTCCTGAATCTTTTTTACTACGAATACACAACATATACATACATACAGTAGCTGACCTTTAGCTACAGACACACAGGTTGCATCTGTGTGTGTGTGTTTGTTTGTGTTGGAGACTCTAGAGCTAAGAGAGTATGACCTCGGATCACCTTTCAGCCCAACTTTCTGGGCAGGTCCTGAATTTTTTAAAGTGCAGTTCAGGTAATGCAGAATTTATACTAATTCACGCGAGTGAGTTTGATTTTGTTTGACTTTATATGTAAATGGAAGCATATGAAAATTTGCAGCAGGTTTTTTTTTTTTTTTTTTAGAATAAAAAAAAAAAATCCTGACTTTCACTTTCCCACATCTCTGGAATGACATGAGATTTTTTTTCCCTGTTTTTTTGAGTTCATATTGTTGGGAAAAAAAAAATTTCTTCCCACCAATCATTTCTTACTCTTAGTGCTGTCAAGCTCATAAAACTGATTGTGGATAATTTTCATGCTGTGAATAATCCAAGCCCGGGAGTTTCATAAGCTTTCAAACAGGCCTGTGAATAAGAATATAACCGGAGCTGAACCTGTCAAGCACAGATACCGGGTTGAGCGATGGATCAATTCCAATTGTTATGATATTATTCATGAGTTCTGAATTATTATGCATGGAGCTTCACCTCTGCAACCATGCATACTGATCTGCAGCTACGAGTCCGTCCCTCTGCCGCATTTGCACCGAATTTGGAAGTGTTGCCGCCACTTAATCAACCATCACATTCACTCGATACCTGCTAAACGCCGCCTTAATAGCTTGAAATTATTTTTTGATTATGGAAGTAAATTATACACTTGCTCCCTTCATTATTTTTCCTCCCGCATTAATTAACGCATGCATTAAAACAGTGTTGGACACCATCTCTTCAGCATCCTCTGGTCCGAGTTTGTTGTTACTATGCATAAAAAAAAAATGAAAAAAAAAGATACACCTGCTACAACGTGGAATTCAGCAGTGTGTAGGCTGACTGATGAAATGGACCAAGGACAATATCAGAGCAATTATCGCAGGTGTGAAGAAAAAAGAAATCTAATGGAAAAAAGCAAAGCTAATAACAGTCTGGCTCAAAATGTGCTCACACAGCAGAAACACAGACGCTATAGTGCAAGAGCTCAACATCCCATCAGCATCGAAAATAGACTAAGCTTCAGGGATGAGTAGAGCCAACTTCTCACAGTGTGTGTGTGTGTGTGTGTGTGTGTGTCAGTATGCAACACCAGGAGAACCTATCAAACTGATGCATGATGGGAGATGGATTAATGTGCGGAACAGAGGCCCAGGGTTTTTTTTTTTTTTTTTTTTTTTAATTCCAGTCATGCGTTTTATTATAAAGAAGATTAACGTCACGTTTTAATCTGTCTGAAGGTTGAATCTGAATATGTGCTGCATCACAGCTTGTTGCTGGTCTGTTCCGGTTTAACAGTAAACACTGCCTGAATGCTAATTCTGTCATTTGTTTCATCCGAAAAGCAGAACTAAGAGTTTGAATGCATAAAAACATTACAAATAATTATATCATTTTTTTGCGGTCTGTTCGGAAAAAGTCCAACACGACAAGTCAAGGATTGACCAAACTGACTGAGCGACCAGAGCAAAGAATTTGCATCAAATGTGCGAATCGCGTTAAGCTTGAACATTCCTACGCAGAAAGCGTTCGGGATGATTGGGAAGTGAGATGCGATGAGTGCAGCGCTAATAAACGTGTGGAAAGACGATCGAGAATCTGTTGAAAAGTTGCAAGTGAGCCAAGTGGACCACCTGCAACAAACAGAACATATTTACTGTACATTTAAATTTGTCCTTAATATTTATACACAAATTACAGATTATTGGGGTGAACATGGGGTGCGTTCAAGGCAAACCGGGACTTGTAATAAGATTTCTGGTGAGTAAAAGTAATTTGGGTATGGTGAAGAGACTCTTAGCTTTAGCATTTGAGCGGTGCAGACGTTTTAAAGAATGATCAGAACGCCTGATCCTTTAAAATCGACAGATAAATTGTCACCAACTTGCAGGAAGAGAAGCATCTGTCTATACAGTAGGAACTGTAAACACCAACACCACTTGCACATTACAGGAACTCGGATGAGAGTTATTGTCACATCCCGCTGTACAGGCCTGACCTCGCCCCAAGACAGTTCCACAGGTTTGGAATCCCATTAAAGGAGTTCCTGGGAGGCTAGAGATTCAGATGTGAAGCAGGTGATCACTGCTCCGGGGTACCGAGCCTGACTGCGTTCTGTTATTCTGTACATTCAAAAAGTCCCGGTTTGACTTGAACGCCCTTTCAAACACTTTTGAGCGTTTACCGATATACCATGAAATGTGTAATTAATATTATTTTCATTTAATGTTAAGTTGTGTCCTAAATCAATGTAGTAAACAGATAATAAATGATTTTAAGCGTAGTTTTGTTGGCATACTCCTGCTTCTTATTGTTTGCGTTCTGAACAAGAAGCACTTTTGAAACAAATAAGACATTTAGGTTACTGTACCGTTGTTTTCTTTTCTCGCAATGGAAGCACAGACATTCTTTCAGGAGCACCGGTTAGAGCTTTTATTTTTTTCATTGAAGATTTTATACAAGACTTGATAAACTTTAATTTGTTTTAATTGTGTTTCAGCTACAAAAAAAAAAAAGATCATTAAAAAATAGTAACTAATTAAAAAATATTTTTGTTGTACTGCGTATTGCAGCTTAATTAAGTTGCCGCTGACATTAGAAAGCGTGTGCTGAAGTTATATCATCAAGGGGGTATTATTAAGTTATACAGTACGTGAACCACAAATGACGGATTTTGGATTGTGAATTATGATAAGCAACGCAATTATTTTTTGACTTTTCCCCTCTGGTCAAAAAAACAAACAAACTAATTGACCGAATCCGCTTGTTTGATGCGAGTGATAATGTACATAAACGTCGATTGTCTTTTAAATAATCTGAAATTTCTGTACAGTATATTTAGTTATCATCGTTACGGTACTGTAGGAGGATTGATCATCCACTTTGCGGTGTGGGAGTTTTACATTACAGCGGGGGTGTTTTATTGCTCTTTAGCTGAAAAGCAAAAGTATATTCCACTTGTAAGGAGGTTATTTTCTCTATCCGTTTTTTTTTTTTTTTCTTCCTTTTTTTCCCCCTCCACCAATTTCTGGCACATTTTCACAAACACACCAAGCATCACTGCTGAAACCATCACCGTCACACCGGTCTCTCAAGTCATTTTCTGAAACACGATCCTGTGCAGCCTCGAGACGATTGATGTGCGCGGATAAAGATTCCTAAGCCATGTGTTCGGGCTCTCACACGCACACATGTAACATTAGGGAATATTTTGTGTTCTGCATCAGCCTGCGTTCGTAATTAAGCCCTGCTTGATGCTCATGATCATCCTGTATTAGATGGACATTAGACCTGTTATGACTCCGCAGGTTGTATGGTGGACTTTTACTAAGAGAGATGATGAAGGGGAAAAAAATATATTATAAATAATAATAATAATAACAATTTTCTTGTTATTTTCACCAGTTTATAATGATGCCTTTTTTTCCGAACAAGAATGCGTCGGTAAAAAGCATTTGTGTCTGTGTTTCTTCCTGTATTCATTCTAACGTTTGATTTTTTTTCTGACTTCTCTTTCAGGCCTTTCCGTGCATATCTACAGGAATTTATGGTAAGCCCAGTTTATTTTATGTTTATGAATTTCCGGGAGGCTGGCGGTGAAATAAGAGATAAGAGTTTAAAAGAATCATTTGAAAAAAAAAGTGTGTGTTTTGTGAAAATGTAACTCTTATCAGTTGTGCTATTGCAGGGCCAGACTTAAGGCATTACTCGCTATTTTATTTACATTAGTTCCCACTAAGCTTTATTAGCATTACTGAATAATTCCCTTTTTTTTGTTTGTTTTTTGTTTGTTCGCCCCGGTGCTGTTGAGCGGCGGGATTGGTTGTTTCTATAGCAAGGGTGTTTTTTTTTTTAATGGGACCCGGTTGCTCGCTCGACGCCTAACACATCTTCTTTCACATTTGTGCTTTGGGTTTGGCAATGGTGGGGTGATTTTGCATGGGCGGAGGATTAAGTGCCTTTGCCCAAGGGCCCAACAGTGATGGGGATCCAATCAGCAACCATGTGAGCCACTCCTGCCCCAAATAATTCCTTATAGGAGATGAATAAATGCTTTATAAACAGCTAAAAATATTTTTTTTTACAAATTAAAGAGTCCCATTAGATGAGTGTCCACTCTTTGTGTCATTGCGCTTAACACAATACTAGGCTGTAATGAGACTTATTTCTTTTATGTTTTAGCTTTGAAAGCCCTTTGCTTTCAGTCGCTGCAAGTCTTTCTTTTTCTGAAAAAATAAATAAGTAAATAAATAAAAAAATGTGTTCCAAATCTTAATTTTATACTATTGTTGCTAAAGTAGACTACAATTACTTCCTGAACTGAAATGTGTTTCTTCTGAAATAAAATTAGCCCATGCAGGCAGTCGCCCAATTCTGCACGAATTCTGCACGTCTGGCAAAATTGCTGACACTTACACCTGCTTTTGAAAGGTGGAGAAAACAGTCTTTTCACACAGTCCGGGCTCAAATTCACCATTTTCGTAGGTACAGTAACATACAGTTTAAGTGCACAATGCAGTCTGATCATGTTTAAAAAACAACTTTAATAAATAAACCGCGGTTACCTTGTGTAACTTATAATAATAATAATAATAATAATAATAATAATAATAATAGATTCACCATTTTTGATGTCTAAGTTGATTGAACATGAGTTGAAATCAGATCTCTCAGTTCCATTATTTCGAGCCACCCGAGACAGGAGTAAGTTGTTAATCTACTCCAGATATGAGGAGTACGGTATATGTAGGTCGACTGATGGAATGAACTACGGCTGATATCGGGCGAAATGACTGTACAAGCGAAGAGAAAGGAAACCTAATAAGAAAAAAGAAGGAACGCTAATCAAATCACTAAGTCGGCTTTAAAGTGGAGAGTAGGAGTGATCTACTTGAAAAAGCACTTACGCAGCAGAATTATAGGAGCTAGACTGCAAAGTGCAAGTGGCTCATCAGCAGCGTGAGAAGCCTAAAAGTGACAGAAGAAAGTAGAGCGGACACGCTGGACGCCGTGTCAGTATACACTGCAAACACACTCGGAATGAAAAAAAAAAAAAAAAAAAACATGGAAGCGTGTCATTTAACAGGTTCAAAGTTCAAAGATCTTATTTCTCCGTGTTGTTTTGTGAGGTCATTTTTATAGAACAGTCGATACAAATTCGAATATAAAATGCTTCACGGAAATTGATAAAGAAAAAAATGAGAATAAATTGGGTTTTTTCTTCATACTGTATGATGCATTCTGACATCTCATCATCTCAAGAAACCAGTATTATGTTTAGAAATTTAATGGATGCTAATATGCTAATATGCTGTACAGTACACTACCTGGCCAAAAAAAAAAGGTCTCTGTTTCAGACGGTCAGATTATTAGCTTTCATCAAGCAAAGAAACAACTAAGGATTTTATTTTATTTTATTGCTAAAAGAAAACAACTAAGGATTTTATTATTATTATAATTTCCCCCCCCCCCCGATTTTCTCCCTAATTTGGTCGTGTCCAATTCCTCCCCATCACTAGGGGGCTCCCACATTAAGGCTACTACTACCACTCAGTCTGGGGGGCCGAAGTCTATCACGTGTTTCTTCCGGCGTAACACACTCGGAGGACAGCGCTATCCGCCCCTTCCGCTTGCTTGAGCTCACAGTCGCCCCTGATTGGCTGTAGAGCCGTGATTAATGTGGGAGCACCAAGCACCTCTCATCCCGCCCCTCAGAGAGCTCGACCAATCAGCTCTCTCTAGACTTCCGGTTGTGAGAGGTTACAGCATCACCCAGGAATCAAACCAGCAATCTTCAGATGATAGGGCGAGCATCTTTTTTTGTTTGTTTTTTGTTTGTTCGCCCCGGTGCTGTTGAGCACATTGGGCGACGGGATTGGTTGTTTCTATAGCAAGGGTGTTTTTTTTTTATTTTTTTATGGGACCCGGTTTGCTCGCTCGACGCCTAACACATCTTCTTTCACATATGTGCTTTGGGTTTGGCAATGGTGGGGTGATTTTGCATGGGCGGAGGATTAAGTGCCTTTGCCCAAGGGCCTAACAGTGGCAACCCAACAGTGACGGAGGCACAACTATGGATTTTTGACATCACTGGAATTGGGTTAAGAACCCTTCAACGCATTATTAAAACCTAGAAGGATGGTGCTTTGCTAGAGAGCATAAAGATTGGACCTTGGAGGAGTAGAGAAAGGTCATGTGGTCTGATGAGTCCAGATTGACCCGGTTGTAGAGTGATGGGTATGTTGGGGGAAGCGTGTGAAGCGATGCACCCATGATGCATTATACCCACTGTACAAGCCTCTGGAGATAGTGTTATGATCTGCTCAGGTCTAGGCTCAGCAACGTTATGGGGCAATACAATGAAATCAGCTGACGACCTGAATGACCAGGTTACACCATCTATGCAGTTTTCTTCGCTGATGGCATTGTAGAGTAGTCTTTCTAGAGTAATTGAAGTTTTCTCCCATGGCCGAGTCTTGGAGTAAAATCCAGTATCTGTGATATCTGTACAGCGCTGTAGAGGAGCTCAGGATTAATATTCCGATTGTCCTGATAAGCGCTGAGCCAAATAAAGTCTATTTAGGTGTATCTCTTCTTATTATTAACATCTTAATTCAACTCTTATGACTCCACCAGGGCTATCTTGATCTTAACCATGTGTTTGTGCGAGAGGTAGAAGAAAAGAGATTGGGTGTCTGTCACGGGAGTGAAGAACACATTTAATTCAGTTCACATGGCTGCAGAAGCACCAGCAAGCTCTTGACTTCAAAACATGCCTGCCGCTGCCACATTAAATGGCCTGTTCAATAAATAAACACGCTTATCTCCAAGCCTCGGCTTGCTCCCCGCATACACTCATTAATTGTGATGATAGTTGGAGAGCGAGTGCGCCGACAAAACCAACAACACACACGAAAAAAAAAAGCTGAGAGAGAGCAGAATGATCAAAGGCCTAATAACCTGGAATGCGTCCCTCTGGCACGCTTCCTCTCTAATCCTGATTCGTCTTCCCTCAGTCATCGCCGACGCCGTGGCGTACGAGGGTCCGCAGAAAGATGAAAAGTCCTTACAATATTCAAAGCTGGAAGTCGGGCGATTATTAGTAGGGGAATTTCATAAGGTATACAGTATGAATAAATCCTTCATAGGTATAAAGGAGTAATCCAACTCCAAACGCGCAGGTAACCCATGAATATCCAGTTGAACATTATGTTCTAGCGAGTACTTAAAACGCTATTATCTTTTAAAGCAAAGTAACAACAGATTTCTCTTTTCTTGCCAAATGAATGAAATAAATAACGCCGGCTAAATCAGGAAGGAATAATAAGGGAAAAAGAAATGCAGTTCACTTTTCTGAGATAGGAAAACCATTAGCGGTAGCACTGGGCCATGTGTTCGTAATTTTTTTTTTTTTAAAGCACACAGAAGGAGTTTCTGAGACAAATGACCAAGCAGACGATTTTATCATCAGCTTTAATGTTTCGGTGGTTTTCTCTCTCTCTCTCTCTCTCTCTCTCTCTCTCTATCTACTGGTCGCCTTTTCTCTTTTTACTGATATTTACCTCAATTGTACTTTCACCTGAGGATGAATCTTAAATGATTTCTGTTTCACTACATATAATCTAACATAATGCACTAACATAGTGCGCTCTGAGCCGTGAGGCGTATACTAACATCAGCTTGCCGTTAAACCCCCAAACAATAAAGGGGCAAGATAATGCAGACTGCAGAAGGAGATCCTTTTTTGTTGTTGTTATTTTCTTTGCTGTCAAATGTAAAAGGATGCGGAAAAAAAAAAACGATTTGGAAAAAAATAAAAATAAATTTAGATGATAAATGAATGAGAGGATGGCGAGCACTAAAATCGCGGACGGTGTTTGCATTTATTCCTCACCACACGCTCTTAAGTCGGCTCTGGATACAGCATCAATAAAACGATGCTTTGTATTCAGCCTGAAAAGAAATGGAGAGCCTGTTTATGTTTTTTTGTGTCTCCGAAATGCCTGCACTCGATATTCTTTTCTTTGTCATATTTGCGTGACTCACTGAGAGTCTCCTGCTTTATCCTGGATGTGGGAGACAAAGGAGAGCGTAATGAGAAATAAGCTAGAGGCCCTGTTTTTTTGTGTGTTTATTGATTGATTTATTTATTAATATATTTATCGATAGATTATTATTTTTTCCCCCTCCTGGTCGTACATCATCCTACTGTAAAAAGACACTAGGAGCTCAGTTAGTTCAGTATTTGGCTGTTTGAGACGAGGCGTAGCTATGAGATGTGGGAGCCAGCAACCATAAATGGCGCCCTTTCTTTTTCCTACCTCATAGAGAGAGAGATAAGGAGAGAGAGAGAGAGAGAGAGAGAGAGAGAGAGAGAGATGTCCCTGGTGACAGATGAGTCGGAGCCTGGGAGAAAAATGACTTCTCATTCGCCACTGGCAGTCCAATCCTTCAGTCCGGCCCATTAGCAGAGCTCGACTTTCCCCTGGCCTGGCTTTCAGGAGAGGTACCACCTATAAACAAACTAGGCCGGACGATATGATATGGATTATTAAGTATAGTACGTGAAAGCCATCCATCACAGGCCCGTGACCTGGGTTCAAATGGATTATTCCTTTCTGAGGTGGGAGACATCTCCCGGTGTCTTACAAGATCAGTATTGATAGTCGGGCAGGAGTCGGCGCGCAGATACAGCCGGGAACCGTTTTGTCTTTCGGTTCCTTCACCTTTCTCCACTGTGCACTCGCACTGTCTCACTCTCACTCTCTTACTACCCAGAATGATCTCAGCTGTTCGCATCTTTAACAGTTCCTTTCCTACCACTCGTTAGCTTGGACGAGGTTGGGGCGGGCGGAGTTAGCCTTCCTTACCGCTTTTGTATGAATTTAGATCACCCTGATCAGAATCGTATGCCTCAAGTGCGGATGTTTATTAGACTGAAGTTCTGTAACGCGAGTTAAATTTCCTAATAATGATGCAGAACATGATGTTTAATTATCTTTAGCGCTTATTTTCTCCCATTGACGGTAATGTAAGTCTCAAGACCGAAGACGGAATACGAGTTAAATGACGAAGATAATGAGCTAAGACGTGAAGATATTACGACTCGCGTCAGAGCAGATAAACAGCGTGGAGGGCTTTAATACAGCTGATATGCCGTTTGATTACTGATTGGTTTTAATGAAATGATGGCTTAGTGCTTTCCTGACTTGTGGCTGGCTGAAAATCGCTTTATTGATTTTTCCTCTTAAACTTTGTCTATGCTGAGGGTTCGGGTCACACTGAAGCCAAATCAACATGTGCTACAAACAATGCAAAGTTCATTTGCCACTGCCAGGTCCCTCTCTCTCTCTCTGTCTCTCTCTCTCTCTCTCTCTTTACTAACACACTATTTATTTGTCCCTCATGCCGACAGTGGCGTTGTAGTTGACACTGCGGTTTTTGCCACTGTCTCTGTGTAAGGGAGATAGGAAGCAGTAACCCAGGGAATCTCTCATGTGTACGTCCATATACACCGTGTTGGCTGTTCATGATCCACCGCTGGCTGCGTCGCTGTAAGGGATTAGGCACCGAGCCCCTTTTAAGAGGCCTTTTCTGTCTGCGTCGACTCCTCATTGGTTACGTACTCAGCAAGGGCACGGCCATAAAGTGTGAGTTTAAGGGAGTGAAAGGCACAGAGAAGCGAGATTACTGTATGGTCATTTTCAGCACCGAACCGGACCACCTTAAAAAAATAACGAAAAAAAGGACAGTGCAAAAGAGGACAGTGCAAATACAACAAATGTTTACAAAGACCCTAAGCAGCTAGAGTGTTTCTTATCTGATTTTTGCAGCTACCAGATTATTCAAGCAGTCGTGTCAACATGTTGCCATACAACAGAGATAAAGCTGTTAGAATAAATATTATTCGACTATAATTAAAAATGATTTAGTGAAGGGGAAGACCTCTGCTAGTAACACCGTGAGTCCAGTGATCAGGTTAGTCCATGCATACATTCAATGCTGTACATTTTGATTAGTCTGTCGTGTATCCTACACCTGCTCTGGCGCATGAACTGAGCTGGATGGAGGCGGAAAAATGCTAATCGCTGCATTTAGATCTAAATACTGTACATACAGCTTGAAGAAGGACACAATTATGCGAAGATTGCAAAGCAGATTTTGCTAAATATATATATACGGATTATAATCAACTGAGGTAGTTTCAGTTCTTGTAAGTTTAATATGATTTCAATAATTTTGACATTGAGGCATTTAGGAATACATAGGAAAACAGGTAGTCCCCGACTTACGAACATTTGAGATATGAATTTCCACAAATACGAATGGACCACGGTTCTGTGAACATTCATAGATGCGAACATATCACGGAAGTAGCTCACACATACTGTACGAACAATAGATACTGCATGTCTGCGTGTGGCGTTGCGGGAGAAATTAGTTGACCTCACCAGTTTCAATGAATCAGTCCGGGAACATGAAGATAGAAAATAGCTTTCCTGTAAACAACATCCTAAAATCCTTAACAAAACAGAATTCACAGTCCAATACAGTGGAAAACAACTCGGAGACAAAATGGCATCCGGGATTCCCCTCGCGATTTAAAGACAACACTGTCACATTTCACATATGAGATTAAGTACAGTACTCCTTAGGTGGGCGGCATGGTGGTGTAGTGGTTAGCACTGTCGCCTTGCACCTCCAGGGGTCCGGGTTCGATTCCCGGCCAGGCTCGATTCCCGT
>JAQQZT010000039.1:29690855-29703528 GCA_030068275.1 Clarias platycephalus
GGTGTACCCCGCCTTGTGCCCGAAGCTTCCTGGGATAGGCTCCAGGTCCCCCGCGACCCTGAATGCAGGATTAAGCGATATAGAAGATGACTGACTCCTTAGGTGCGGTTACAGTTTTTGGCCACATGATGGCAGTCTGGGGAAAATGGAACAGAGATTAAACCAAGTGGATTGGTATGCTTTTTATTTTATATTCGTGTCAAATGTGTACAAGATTCGCTTTGTCAGACTTAAGAACAAATCCGACTTACGAACGCGCTCCCGGACGGGAACTCGTTCGTAAGTCGAGGATAACCTGTACAGAACATGACTTTCCTGATCTGTTAATCAATTTAAACGTGGAGAAAAAAAAAATTTAAATCTTTGCTTTATTCCTAACCTCATTTATTTCCCTTCCTTAACTAGGGTCTGAATTTATACTAAAATTTACCCAAAATCCTTTATGTAAGCTTATTAATAATGATTATTTCACATTTTCTGTAATAGCACTGACTGTTTATATTAATGTTTTCTTTCTACTATATTTTGTTTCTAAGATTGATGCACCGTGTAGTCTAGGGCTTTCTGTACAGTATATATGATAAAATAGTAAGTAGTCTGTATGTATTAGCAAAAGATGTTTAGTTATGGTTTATGATTTTTGAAAGTCACTGCATTGTCGATGTGAAAAAGGTTTATTGGTAAGAAAATACAAAAGAATATAAAAAATTATAAGGAAAAGAATAAAATAAGAAAGAAAGAAAGTAGCTCTGGTATGAGAATACAAAAAAAAAACACTTCACTTTACATTTCTCGTACCAGTCATGTACATGGCGTCAACTTTCCATTTGAACTAAAATGGCAGGAAAGACAAAAATAATTAAATATCTTTCCATTTAATCATAACACTTTAGAGTTAAGGATTCATGCTCAAATAGTAATTTTCCTCATTTTCTGATTCATTGCATCCCAAGTTATTTATTTTTTTCTTCTTTTTTTTTTTTTCTCCACGACAAGCTCTGCCTACCCAGAAGCCTCAGTTCCATCAATTGGCACCAAGTTCATTCCTAGGTTATGAAATCTCGCTAAAGTTCTCGGGTGGCATGTCATTTGGTAGACAGCCCTAGTAATTATTTAACAGCTTCTTCCAGCGCTTCTGCCAAAGCCTCCCCGATCTGCTCCTGCAGAGAAAAGTGTCTCACAATCACTCTGTCCCCCTCTCTCTTTATCTCCCAGTCTGTCTCCTCTAACCTCCTTTCCCTTCATCTCTCTCTTTCTCCCGGTTGTAATGAAGTGCTGGAGGTTTAGGCGGGGAACGGCGGCGGCAGCGGCGGTGGCGGCGGCGTTCCACAGGAGTGCTCGCGCGCAGTGAGCTTGCTTTGATTGCCGACCTTGCTAAAGCCAGATCCGCACACTTTTCCTGCATTTCTTGAACCTGTTTTTCAAGGATTACATTTTGGTTCGTAGCCACAACAAGATCGTGGTAGGCGTCCTTGAGCGCAAACGTCTGCACATCCTGAAGATCAGTAATGTAGAAAGAAATTTTATCTTTAACAGTAGAATCATAAGATTGTTAACAGCATGGTATTTGAATTTTATCCACATACACACACACACAAAAAAAAAAACTTTGAAGAATCTTTTTTGGTACTGTAGCTCTCCAGCAGTCTAAAGGAAATAAAGGCTGAAATATTGCAAATATATTTCTTCACCTAAACACATCTGAAACATGTAAACGTGTACGATCAAATAGGGTTTTAAGAAGGTGAGAATATTCAGTAATAAAGGTAAAACATGTTTAACATTTAATGTTGTGGAACGTCTGTGAAACCACCAGGTCTTTACTCCAGTCTTCACTGTATCTTACACAAGCTTTGTACAGTATGACCTGCATATCCTACGACCCATTTCTCACTTATGAGTTATCAATTTAACAAAAACAAAGAGTGATACATTTTTAATCATCCAGAACGAATAGGCTGAAAGACGAGTGTACTGTATGCACCGTTTCGGGTTTGAGTAAATGTAGTGAGGGCGTAGTGTAATATTATGCGCACTGTGCGCCAGAGGTCGAAGAAACATAATGATGGAACACATGTGAAACCTCACACACCCAATGTATTGTTGCTATACTATAAGTTCAGTTTCCTAGTATTTTTTTTTTTTTCCTTTAAGGTACGCCAACTTTTGCATGTGTTCGTAAGGCCAGAAGGTCAGATTTAATTGATTTTATCGAGCATCTTGTGCAGAATTGAATTTGGATACGTGCACTACTTTTCTTTGAATATATAAGTACCGCTATAAGTAGACGTAAAAGTTTGGAATACATACTATAGATATCAGGGCTCTTTAGTCACAATCTTATATCTTCTTGAAGTCAGTTTTTGAAGCCGAGTGAGCCGACCTCATTTCAGTTCATGTGTATAAAACGGATGTAAGTTAAAATTGCATTTCAAGTTCACGCGCTAACGGCAGACTGAAGGATGCGTTTTCTTCTCACGCACAAACACTTAAGTTTCACTTGACGCCAAGGTGCATTTGCTGCGACGCCCCTGCAGTGAGAAACAATTGGTTCCTTCGTAGGAGATGTAGGATGAACACGTCCATACAGGTTTGAGGCGTTAGAGAACGCCCGCTGACATCATCCCTCCCGGAGCTTCCCGAATTGTCCGGCTTTTTGCTAGACACCGTCAGAATTGATATTAATTCCGAAATGGCGGGAGAACTGTGTCCATCTGTGTCCTGGTGATTATGCGTGGACGTTACGGCGCATGAAATTTGTAATACGATACGAGATGAGCTCTGGATGGCACTGCATCTCTCCCATTTTCTTCCTTATTAAAAAATGATCCACTCTAAATACATTCCCAATCAATCCCCTCGTGTTAGCAGAGTGCTCGGCTTTCCATCTCGGCCTGGGTCTCGATGATTAATATGGCACTTAGACGCTCTGTTCCTCACGCTCCCCGGTCAATATGTCATTATTTTCTCATCGTGCTGGTGAACCCCAGTGACAAAGCCGGACACCGGGCCGGTCCAAGTGATCGACACAACTGAAAGAGATGTGTAAATGTCTACGACTGCCCACGTTTAGTGACGGATTTGTGTAAAAAAAAATCCTTTCCAGCACTAGAGGAAGTCGGGCTTGACTCTGAGCTCATAAACACGATGAAATCAACGAGTGAGCTTGTAGTGCAGGGAGGTGAATGAACATTAGGACGTGTTTTTCCTGTAAGATTTAAGTTCTGCACATTTTGGCGTTTTTGTGAACTCAATCTCTCTACGTCTTCCCGGACAGGTTTTCCCAACGAGCCGGCTGCTGACATCGCCCTGAAAACCGTGAGTGAATGGCTGAAGGAGAACAAGGACAAGGTGAGGGCTGTTCAGTTCGGTTATGATCAATTACGCCTCCGGTACAGCTGCGGAGTGCCGTCGAATAGTACTATTCCCATTCTATCACACATGCCTCGTTTGACCAATTCGTTATGCGTATCCAATTAAAAGGCAATTTGATTCGAATCAGGACTTTAAATGGTCTGGTGGCTTTGCAAATTGCCCGGTGTTTCAAACACTATGACAAGGCAGGACACAAAAGAGAATGCGCACAACGTAATAAAATTCAAATTAATGGATTCATTAATTCAACTTAACGGATTTGTGCGAATCAATTTGCGAGTACTGAGATACTGGTGAATACACAACTGCACTGACCCGCTCAGTATTACAAAATTTTTTTTTTTTTTTTACCAACTTTTATTATTGCTTATTTTTCTTATTATTCTACTAATTCCTCAACAGCCATGGCTTCATGTTTCGAAGGTGAGTTCGAGTGAGAATTTTATTAAGGGGAAAGAAAAACGTTCTTTCTGCTGATCTCTCTGTTCTTGGTAAAACTTTAAAAAAGACTTACAAGGTAGCGCAATCCTGTCAGTGCCTACCAGGCAGTCATCATACTGTAGGTTCACTCCGCAGAGCTGAGGGCATGCCTGAAGAAACCGCATGCCGGTCTGTTTTATTTCCTTTCATCAAAAACGCTTCTCCAAGTGCTAGCCGGGTAAGGTTGTGACTTGTCGTGATCATTAAAGTCACAGCAAGAGTGTGCATGGCCTATGGCTAGAACCAACAGATAGTTGAGGATTAATTATCCTGACTAATGGCACGAAGGCGTCAGAGAGAGGAACTGCCGACCGAGTCACTGCCACTCTGCGTTCCTTCTCAGCTATTGGCTTTTCTTTTCTTTTTCTTTTTTTTTTCTTTTCTTTTTTTTTTTTTTTAGAAAAAGAATTGATCTCTGCTTTGGTATACGGCCTGTCAGTCAGCTTTCTGTAGGAGGACAGAGCAAGAGAAAGAACGCAGAAACTGGAGGCAGGCTGAAAGGAACGACGCGCCTTTGGGAACTAAATTGCGTTTCGTGTGGCAGGTTTTGTGCAGGGTTGCGTCAGGAAAGTCGTCCGTTTTTCGAGTGTGAAAACTCCGCAGCGGCTGAGACACGGATTGATTCGAGGCTGTAGAGCGTAGCAGCCAGGATACTCTCATTTCATAATAAGTAAAGGAATTTTTACTAAAAGCTTTTTCTTTATATGTATATAAAACAGTTTTCGCAAAATAAAATGCAATCTGAGAATGAATTGAGAAATAATTGGATGAATGATGTAGTTTTTCCACCCTACTAATAGCTCAAGGACAGAAACTGCTCTACTGGAAATGCCTAAATGATGTCATTATTTTGATATTATTATTATTATTATTATTATTATTATTATTATTGGGACTGGGTAAATAATTGTAAAACTTTGACTGGAGCGCCAAATGAGGTAGACCCCAGCATTTTAAACTCTTGGGACGGGTTCCTCAACGTTCCGGAGAGGAGGGTGCTTTGAGGTTCTGGTCCGTGTTGACATTACTGCCTGACATAATTGCTGCGGATTTGTCGGCTGCAAATCCTCCACGCCGCCAGACTCCAGTGGTATCGGCTTGACATCTGGTGAACTTCTTGTCATGTTCATGGTTCCCGTTTGAGATGACTTCATCAAAATGCTAAAAGGAGCTGCTATAAGAATAGTAAACTGTGGCATTCAAACAATGTGTGATTTGATGTGTGTGTGTGTGTGTGTGTGTCGAGAAAACATTCCCCACACCATTACACCACCAGCAACAGCATGAAACATTGACACACGGTACTGTAGGTTTGATGCAAAATCCACACCCTACCAGACCAGGTGACTTTTTCTTTCTGGTTATTCTTTATCCTACAGTACCTCTCGCATAAACAAGGCACAGAACTACACAACTATTGTAGATGCTTTCTAGACAGTTGGCTCTCTGATGGTGACGTGAACCAGAGGCTCTCGAACTGAATCTGCATGATTTTATTCTTTTGCACTGCTGTTACGTGAAGGTTTTATTTATTTGGGGCCTCTTTCCCTCAGCTTCACTTTTTCATAAACTAACAACATTCATCATTTTGCTAATGCCAGGCTTCTGGAATAAGTACTCTTAATTGCTTATACAGGAAAAAAAAATCTTTATCTCGGTGGCAAAAAAAAAAAAAAGTACGATTTCCTAAGTTCACCCAATATCGACATTTCATTTTGTACACCGCGCACATTCCATCTCTCGTGTGGGTGGCTGTGGTTCTGACTAATGAGCGTGGATCTGATCCAGTCAGCAATTGTTCTGGGTAAAAGTTCTGATGCGGTTGCATGTTTTTCAAAACATTTTACCCGTATCTTTAAAACATTGACTTCATCTCGCTTCATTTAAATTTTACAGTCATGGGAATTTCACCGGCGTAAAAAACCTTAAACAGGCCTGCGCCTGGACCAGCTCCAAGAAGTTCATGTCTGGGAGTTTAGCAAACATTTACCCAAGCGAGAGAATTTATTGGATAACATGGAGGAGAAGAGTCCTTCTGGATCTCCGGGAAACTTTTTAGTATTCCTCTCACTTCTTTCACTCGGGGAGAGAGATTATGCGAATAGGCTGTCGGTCCTGGCTCGGTCAGGCTGCTCCTCAAATTGAAGCTGGCCTTGCCATTAGCTGTAGCGCCCCAACACACACACACACACTTTCTTCTAATCTTAATCATTTTGTGCTTATGTGCTGCATTTTTCGTTGCATTTTCATATGAATTCCCATAATGTGTGTTTAAAACTGAAAATATGCTCAAAAAAAGAAAAAGTGGTTATTTTTCCATCACGATCAGCGACTGGGTGTTTTTTTCTGCATGACTGAGCGTCATGGGATATATTTTTCAGGCTGTGCGAGTGTTTATCTAGGTTGCATTTTGCCTTTTAGATCCACCGCAAGCAATATTTCTTCCTTTGCATATATTTTTCTATCTGTAGCTCGGGGAAATTATGAGCAATGAGTCTGGCACAAATCCAGCCAGCTATTGTTCTGGATCGAGAGAGCTTTAATTGGAACATGGGTTCTGTGGTAGGCAAGCGTTGGAGGATGGGAAAAAAGAGAGAAAGAGAGAGAGAGAGAGAGAGAGAGAGAGAGAGAGAGAGAAGAACTGGGGCTGAAATGAGGCAAAGCAAATCAGACCTTGTTTTGTTTTTAAAATGCATTTTTTTTAAAGCATTTCCTGGAGGTAAGATAAACCAAAACCTGTAAAACCTAAACCAAAACCTGACGTTCAGCAGTACGGCGGAATTTTGTGCAGGAGGAAACGCTGAAGACGCCTCTATAAAAAAAATAAAATAAAAGGACGCAGATTACAGTAAGGTGGGCCATGCGGCAGTAGCTGGCGGTGATGGTGATTGATGACCGAGTGTTAACATTAGCAGGCAGAGCAGAGGCAGTGTTCTCCGTGCTGTGTTTAAAAGGGCAATGAAGAGAATGAGAGATTTCTCCAAAGGGTGTAATTACATTGTCAAAATGGCTAACAAAACTCGAAGCGCCATTTAAGGTATTTTGAGTTCACTGCCGCGTGATTCACTCGCTTCATTTTAATTACATCACTGCCGGGGATCCAGGGTGATGGCACCGAAATAGAAGCCGTCCTCGCACTCTCGTATTGTTTAGCGTTCACCTCGATCTCCTGAACCTTAGCCTACTTTTACATGTTTTTCCCTCACTTTATTTCTAGGCATATAACACTCTAATTACACTGATACAAGCCATATGTTGCTCTTTCCTGGAAGCACATGTTCCACTCGGGATAGGCCTAGGCCAACTAAAACTCCTCAAACTGACTGTGTCCAAACTGCTTTGGAAGGAGCCCAAGTTAAATACGCCGCTCGACACTGGGTGAGGATTTCTGAACCACGGAACAGTTCCTGAGGTATGTGGCCAAACGCGTGCCCACAAGCCGAAGCTGAATTGCAACACACTCTTTTATTGTATAAGATGTACTAGTTCATCATCTTAATAAGCGTCTCTTATTACGGAATTGCGATGCCGGGGTCCGGGTTCGATTCCCACCTCGGGATCTGTGTGTGTGTGTGCGCATGTTCTCCCCGTGTTTGATGGGTTTCCTCCCACAATCTATAGACATGCGGATTATTGGCTAATTGCCGTTCCCGCGTTGCATGTAGTGTGTAGAGTGTTGACCGGAGGTCCTACCACATTTGTAAAATGGGAATAAATACAGTATAATGGTCATCTATTGGCATCTGTTCCACAATCAGTTGGGCTACAGAGGTTCCAGGATGGATGGATGGATGGAATGATAAACTTCTATGATAATCGATAATGCTGTTAATGTTGCATTTAGCGGTTCTCAATTCTGATTGATCTGAATTCTGATTTATTTTCTGATAATGTAATGTAAGTAATGGGTGTCCTGTAACTCCAGTGTTAAGAAAGGAAGTAACATTAACAACAAACTCATTCATAAAAATTGTTTAGTATTTTAAAAAAAAAATCTCAATACACAAATTGCTTTAGGTGGAATTATTGCGTTTTTTTGCTTAGATCATAGTTTGTAAAAACATAATATACTTTAATCAGATGCTGTTGGACTTATGGGACACACGGCATTGTTTATATAGTCACAGACTATTTCTGTTTCTGTCTATAGCTATTTATTTTATTCATTTGATTCATTATACTTTGAGATTTTCTTCATCTGCTTTTTCTTTTTCTTTCCAGAGTGTATTTAGTACTAATGAAATGAACTCGATTAGTTTAGGATAGACCAAGGTAGTGGTGGTGGTACAGTAGTAGTATTAGTAGTAGTAATTGTTAAGCTTCAGCTCCATAATAAATCCTGCGGAAAGAAGCCGTGTCTTTCATGCAGCGAAATAAGGCAGAACAAATCATCAGCCCATTTTCAACACCCCATTCTAAATAGGACCAGTCAAATCAGGCACCTGTCACAACTCTATGCACACACACACACTCACACATTCACACGCTGACACACACTAGCGCTGTCACGACAAGTCTCTCTATCACCTCTACTCAGAACACTAATGGGCCTTCTCATTCAGCTGTAGCTTTCAACACAGGCACAAAAGTTGTACTCACTCACACACACACACACACACGATTCATTATTATTTAATAAAAGCTTATCAGAATAATACGCCTTGTCTTTTTTTTTTCTTTCCCCAAACCACAAAACCTCGCTGAGGTTCGTTCCGGATCGGCAAAGTAAATGGGCCTTAGTTTGCTGCTACTTTTTTTTTTTTTGTTCTCCTCACGTCTGAAGTCTCACCAAAGCTCTAATACCAGCCGTGAAATCCTCCCTGAAAAGCTGTTTTGTGGCTGCGCGCTCCTCCCGCCGAAGGGCGAAGCAGCCTGGCAGAAGCAGTGGTCAGAGCGAGCGGCTCTAGTTCTGTCATGATCTCTCACATCTGAAAGGATCAAAGCCGGGTGGTCACGCTTTCATCTGCACTTATAGCTTGGGACGACACGGTGCTCCGTATTTCTAGCATGTTTTTAAACTTTACACGTGACCGACTGTAGAAAACATGGACGAGAATGTCTAAAAGATTTTAAAAGATTCATCAACACTGGGTTTTTTTTGTTTTGTTTGTTTTTTGAGTGCTAAAACCGAATAAAATAAATTGCACATCAGTGGTTTGGATAGGAAAGTGGTGAGACCGGCGATGCTCTCCGGCTTAGAGACAGTGGCGCTGAAGATGTTGAGGTTCTCTTCGGGAGTGACAAGGATGGACAGGATCAAGATTGAGTCCATCAGAGGGACAAACGCATGTTAGATGTTTTAGAGATAAAGTCAGAGAGGCCAGATTGAAGAGTTTTGGAGAGATTGGTACGGTAGAAGGAGGCTGAGGTTGGAACTGCCAGGCAGGAGGTCTAGAGGAAGACCAAAGAGGAGATTTACTGTATGGATGGAGTGAGAGAGGACATGAAGTTAGTTGGGGTGAGCGAAGAGGAAGCAGAGGATGGGGTTAGATGGAGGCAGATGATTCGCTGTGGAGACCCCTGAAAGGGAACAGCCGAAAGACGAAGAAGATAAACAAAAATAAAAATACATAATGAGAAAAAGAATGACGAGCTGAGACTGGGGGAAATTTAGGATGGTCGGATACACGTTCTCGACAGACTGTCGGACCGAAGGGATGTCTTGCGCTAGAAAACAAGTTCTAAGTAAGAAAAAGCAAGAAAAGGAACGCTCTCTGCCTTGAGCGCGGCTGTCTGAATCTAAAGATACATCTGAGGTCTGAGTACTGACATGTACTCCTCACGCCGAGTAAAACTAGTGAATACGGGAACGCTGGGTATGTCGTGTCAGGGTAGAGAGAAAAAACCCGCGAAAGTAGTGTGCGTGACGGTTGGAGCATCACTCGTCTCTTCAGCTAAAAAACAAAAGGTCCAGCCTGATTACGGAGGCCCTCGGCAGGGAACCGGCTCCCAATCAAAGCCACATCAGCTGCCCCATATGCCACAATTCCACTTCTCCCCTGCATAGCATCAACCTCCTGCGGCCATCACGTTCTTTATTTTCTCATTCTCTCAACTAATTCGGCCTAATGCAGGCGCGTGGGCCCTTAATCTGGGCCAGAGAAATGCTCTGTGACACTTCATTTGCCTGCCACGGCACTTTAATAAGGCTCTCAGCCCAGACGCTCGATGTCCACAACACGACTCTGACACACTAAAACGGATCAAATGAAATCTCATCTCCGGGACGCCGTAATGGAATACCGCCTCCCAGAAAGTTTTCAGCTGTTGCATTCGCGTCTCCATTGTGCATTCTATTGTGACAAGTGAGCCGTGCGTGTGTGTGTTTTAAATGTATTTACTTACATTTGCTTATACCTCGCCATCTGTCATCTATGGCATCTGGAAAACAAATAGCATCTCGAACAGCCTGCGCAAGACGCATTCAATCTTCAGTCGCTAATAGAACCCGAGCCACGTCACAATGAGCAGTTTTCCCCCATTCGGATCAGTTAATAATATTTTTGAGAGCCGCGTGGGTTGTGGCAGGTAAAGCTATAATGTGACACGAGTTAGGCAGTCATCGTCATTTATGTGAGAAAGATGGATGCTCTAGGCTGGTGCCACGGCACGCGCGGTGCATTGTTTCTAGAAACGGAGCGCAAGCCGAAAGGATGGCTGTTACACCGCCGCAAACTGAAATAAAGAGATATAGTATGTAGTCTTTCTCGCCACGGCCCGGTGACAAATCGGCTGTTTGTTTGCGGAATATCGATGCCATGTTTGGTGCTGACTCGAAGCTGAGCCAAGCAGTTTGGGACGGTCTCAAATCACCGAGCAGTGTCACTTTTTTTTGCAAGCAAGAAAGACTGTCGAAAAACATGGCACACTTTTCTAACGACTGCTTGTGCCATATTTTTTATTTATTTATTTATTTATTTTTCAGTAGAAAAGTAGAACGTATTTCTACTCAAACTTTGAGTTTTCTATAGAGCGCCACCTTAAAACACAAACACTTGTCTATACTGCAAAAAAAATATGTACAGGGATGTGTGTAGGGATGTACAGTAAAATGTTCCATGCACAAGCACTGTAATTCAGTTTTGTTTTTGTTTAATTGAATTTTACCCCCCAAAAAAGGAAAACAGGTTAATGTAATGAGATAAAAATGAAAATACGGAGAGCATTAAAATAATCATCTAATAGCATTGTAGTATATATCAGCATTATGTTGATGTAGGATTAGTTAAAGATGGTTAGAGAGTGACCCACAAGTCTCCATACTGTACATAGGAAAACTTATTTTTAATTATTATTATTATTATTATTATTATTAGTAGTATTAATATTATTTTTGAGCTAGGCTTTACAAACATCCTGAATAATTCTAATGCTTAAAGGAATTCATTTAAAGTGCACTTACATCTTTGACACACATTCGTCATACAGTAAGTCTGAAAAAGATGACTGTGTGTGTGTGTTCATAGATACGATGATAAAGTAATCAAGTAAACTTATGTTTTACTAAAATGGGTTAATTTCCCTTTATGTACAGTATGGGACACCCTGTAGTCTCCGGTCTCTGCTTGCAGTACTGTAAGTCCCCAACATACGAACAAGTTCCGTTCCGAGAGCTCGTTCCTAAGTCCAATTTGTTCGTAAGTCCAATTAACATTCTCTACGTACTAAGATGCTCACACAATTGGCTATACACAGTGTATTTCAGTAAAGTGTTCTTTAAAATCATGCTGATGTTTGAACGATTCATGTTAAAAGAACGAGCGATGTCTGCCATCTTTTTACCTCGCTCCATTCTCTCAATTAATGAAATTTTGTCTCCAGTGTTATTGCTTGCCGCTTCTTAGAAGCACCAGCTTCATCATCGCTGCTTTCATACTTGATTCCTGACATCCTGGGCTTGTACAGTACTACACTTGCAGAGGATGCACGCTGTACGCACGTCACAATGCATAATGTACAGACATGTGATCTAACTTTCGTGATTGAACATGCGCGAACACATGACCGTATCTTAAGAAGTTCGTAACTTGAATGTTTGTATGTAGGGGACTTACTGTCTTACTGACTTACTTATTTGGTTTAACATAATACGATGCCTTCCAGTTTGATTATTAGCTTATAAAATAGCACTTGATTCAGCGCATTATTAACTTTCTATTCTATTCAGTGTATCTGTAGTACAGTACAGTAGTATGATAATGGGTTTTTTTTTGTTTGTTTGTTTTGGTAAATTAATGTTCCCTCCTATAAAGAAAATGTGCCTAAGGATAAATGCAAATTCTGCATTGAAACCCTCGCTATATGCACTCCTCAGAATATAGCCCGAGGTGTGTACACCAAAAAAACAAGTTCATTGTCTGTGAGTGTGAATGGGAAACCATTTGCAATTCAGTACAGCTTGGGTTTTACTGCTTTGTTTTTATCCCTGCTCCTAAAACCCTACATTATTATTCAGTTACTCACGATCAAGAATGTCTTTCGGCAGCGTCAGCGATCCTAATAGTAAGGGTTGTATAATTATGGGAGTATGGAATATAAGTCACCGATGCTGTATGTCCTCCAAGCTGACGGAGTTGACCTTGATTTCCAAGTGCTGCTTGATTGAAAGCCTGAGATCCATACTGCCTTTGCAGAGACTTAACCTGAAGTGGAAGAACGCACTCATCTCCGGCCGGTCTGCAGCCTCGGAAACCACATGCTTAGCATCCTGAAAAGGTTTTTTTTTTTTTTTTTTTTTTCCCCCCAACAATGTTTTTTTTTCTTACCGCATGGCACAGGCATATTCCAGGACTCAGATTGTGAAAGGGTGGTTTTGGGA
>JAQQZT010000039.1:29724859-29746204 GCA_030068275.1 Clarias platycephalus
TATATATATATACATAAATTTTTTTCTTTTAATTAGCATTGATATTATTGACCGTTTTTCCAACATATTCTTTTGCATTTAATCTGCATTTAATCTGTGCAATTAAAGTCTGAACCAAATATATGTCCATTCTTTAATTATTATTTTTTTTTTTATTATTAACCTACCAAAGACAGGGAGAACATGCAATCTCAATACTTACAGACCCCGAGGTGGGAATCAAACCCGCACCCAGGAGGTGCAAGGCAGTAATAAATCATTATTAGTGTTGGCCAATAGCCGTAGTATGAGAAGAATAAAACGCTTTGAAATGTGCTGTTATTGGAAAAGAATCTACTGTTGGGTCACATCACAGCACTCCACCGCTGATTACTTTTCTCTAACGGCATGCTCTTGGTATTTTATTCCTTACTTAATGCATGCAGCGTAGCGCTGTTCTTTATTATCAGTAATAAATGGATTAATCCCTTAAGGATTCATTCATCATTATTTTTTTCTGCTTGTATTAAAAACAGTGTAATGTAATTGAACAGAGAATAATGAAAACAAATAAAGCAGTTAGATCAGATGTGTGTCCAAAAGTTAAGCGGATTAGAAAACATTACTGATTACACCTTTAATCATCTCATTCGCTCTTGGTATCAGATGACTTTTTTCCCTCGGGAATCTACACAGCACTAACAGAAATTCATCGTGTTTTAAAGGTTCCTGGTGCTTTCCCAAGACCTGCCCTCTCCCCGCTAGTCACTTTTTAAAACAAAAGCTCTCGAGCTATCTCACATCCATGCTATCATGCTAATTGATTTATGTGCAGATTTACTGTAATGTTAGAATAAAAAATGCCTTTGGCTTTACCTCCAGCCCCCGACCGGCTGAGTGGAAAAGTGAACAGGACAGAAGCATATTGAGTCATAAATCATTCCAAAACTGTACGCTATGCTAAATAGAGCTGGTGTTGGGAAAGTGGAGAACAAGTAGACGGCCGTTTCAAAACAGCCTGTCATGATCGAGGCCAATTAACAATGAATGAGCTTAAGAATAAAGCATTACTCTGTAATTCATTTTGAAGACATCTGTTTATTTGAAGCATTGATTTGAAATCGATTTTTGGCAATGCTCCGCTTTATAAGTTGGCACACCAGCTCGCATTCTGATTATCGCCACCGCCGCAGCGTCCTAATCTTGTGTATTATCAATTAGAGTTTCACATTCATGCTGTTTGACTCGCTCGCTGGTTCGGCGATGCTGGTTGGTGTTTTCAAGGAGACATTGAAGGTTTGAGCACTGGAAAGGTTTAGTTTATGAGACTGTAGCCTGAGACACTTAATACACCGAATGTTGTTGAAGACACGACTTCATACAGTAGTGATTATGTTTCTGTGTTACGGTATATTAGTATAAAAGTGTAAGTCCGAATTGTCCAGTGTTTTAGACACTGTGTGGGTGGAACTGTCTGACTTAAAGCAGAAACTAAAGACATTTTGGAAATTGTCAAGGACAGTAAGGTATAATAGAGACATACGGGTGTATCACAAGGCCGCTTTGTTTATCTGTATAAATCTGTTTATCTGATATGTATTTGGATCTAATCACAAAAAGGTGTGGCCTAAAGATACGTTTTTATTGTTATTATTATTATTATTAATATTTTTGTAACATGAATAAAAACTCACTTTATTTCTCTATATAATCCCCTGCTACACTAATGCACTGGGTGTTTAGACACCATCAAGGTAGAAAGTTTTCTCAGTACGACCGAAGCCATGATTGGATTGTCTGCTTCACGTCTGAAACGCTGGCCTCCCAAGAACCCCTTGGAGTTTTGGAGGTCTGCACTGTACAGTAGTTTCCTGTTTTGGTCCCACAGACAGATTTGCCTCTACTGCAAGTTCACCACAAGTTACCTGTCGATTTTCAAGGATCAATTCAATTAAACTTTATTTGTATAGCGCTTTTAACAATTAACATTGTCGCGAAGCAGCTTTACACAATCAAAAGAATGAATGAAGTTTATATGAAATGTGAACGTGTATGAATCCAAACGATAAGGCTGTCCCTGATGAGCAAGCCGAGGACGACGGCGAAAGTGGCAATTGTTAAACTCCCCGAGATGGCAGCAGGAAGAAACCTTGAGAGGAACCAGACTGTCGATTGTTCATGTGCACGACTACAGTGGGCTCTGAGCCACGTTAGCCAGGATCGTCCTTCCCGGACGTACGGCCTTCTTCATAACGTTTGTATCATTCCAATATTTTACTGCGGCTCATCACCGCACTGTGCTTGGATTATTCTGTAAATCTCAGTCGGTTTTACGCCTTGAGTCAGGAGAAATATCACAAATCCCGGGTTGACTTGAACGCCCCTCGAATGAACCTCTACAAATGGTCTTATATATAAAATATATTATGAATGAACATGAATAGCGATCAGCCGAAAGACAAAGAAGATTATGAATAAACAGATTGTTCAGAAAACTTTATTCTGTTTTAGATTTTTTTGGGGGGCTGCATTGACACACTGCTGGTCCATACTGCACTCGGATTATAATCTTACATTCTCCTATACACTCATTGCAGCAAGCATATACAGTATTCATTGTTTCTGTGTGTGTGTGTATGTGTGTGTGTGTGTGTGTGTGTGTGTGTGTGTGTGTGTGTCTCCATGTTCCAAGTTGTATTCTTAGCCCTGAACAATAACAGCTGATGGATTACCTCACAGCGCTGTCTGGACATCCCAGGTTCGCCGTGATCCCAAACAGTCTCGGCTAATCACTCTCCTAATAGATCATTCTGCCGCGCGCCCTTTTGTTTGTCCCCGTCATCGTTATTGGCGTCAAAGCGAGCCTCCTTGGTGCGTTTATGCCCTGTTGTTAGAATCAATAAGAAGCAAATTATCCTATTCGGAGTTAGTTTAGAGCACTGTAGGGAGCGATCCTGTAAAATGCACTGCATCGCGTCGTATGTCGTGTGTGATCCCGTAGCCCAGGTAATAGGGGTAAATACCCGAGTCGCCTTTTTTTATTTTCTGTTCAGGCTTTAAGGGAACGTTATTGAGATTAGAGCTAGACGGGCTTATGTGTGAAGCCTGAATACACTGAAATATACAGCTGCATTATCTGGTGTGAACTGGTAATGTGTTCTGACACAAAACTGATAAAAAGAGAAAATCGGTAGAGAATGAAGTTAGATTAACGTCATGATTTAGGCCACACCCACTTCTGGACTAAATACACATACAAATAAAAAACTGTTACAGACAATAGTGTTGCGTGTGTTTGTGTGAACTCGAACCAAGGGTAGTTTTTAGCCACAAAGTTAGCAATCAGTGTGTGTGTGTGTGTGTGTCCACCCACATCTAACTTGGTCGTTTCACAGACATTTGGCCGGCACCATTGGCGCTGCTACTGAAAGCTATGGCAGCTCCGGGCAGACAGTTGCATCTGAATACCATTAACCTTTCAACTGCAATGGCAGCGAAAGCCTCCGCAGATGTCCAGCTTTTGGGTTCAGAGGGGGAAAAAAAGCCATATTAAGGTCATATCTTCAGCTAAACTGTTATGCGTTCATGTTCATATAAAGGAAAAACAGTGACTTCCTTCGTGCAGCTCCGTGGCTTCGTGGACCAGCAGAGTTTCAGTTGTAAATGTAAGATGTCTAATTAGGTGGGATTTTTTTTCCCCCCTTTTCGCAGTGTCTTAAAATCGTAACGATGCTATTAAAAATAATAATAATAATAATAATAATAATGTAAAAACGCGAGGAGCTTTTTAAACTTGGCCGCCTGTCTCTCATCCCTCCTCCCGCTCCGCTTATCTCTGTAACCATTCTTCACAAGGGCGATGCTGGTTAATGAAATCGGCGAAGGCCAACAGGGAGCTCGCTCTCGCTCGACTCCGAGTGAATTGGAAACACTCAGCTCAGCCGTATCGCAGCTGCGTGAGAGGAGCGATGCACAGTCAAAACAAATTAGCGGTGAAATGGCAAGTCGTTGTCAAAAGTCGAAATCTTTACTCCTCCCCGCATGCCTTATTAGAGAATGTACATCTGTCAGTGATCTCTCGTGGATGATCAGGCGACGTGTTTATTTTCAAAGGGGAACGTTGGAGAGCGGAATCGGCGCCGGTTTCGTCTGGGCTTTTTTTTTTTCTTCTTCTTCTTCTCTCTTTCTTTTCTTGAGGGCATAGTCTGAGTGTAAATTATTTTATTATGTTGTGCTTTTTTTCTGATACAAGGCTGTTGAAATAAAAATCCAAACACACACACACACAGGAGATACGAAGAACAGACGTTTCACTACTAAGGGCTTATAAATATAGCGATGAGATGATGATCAACAGTAAGTCAATTTGATTAGAGAGGAGCATACTCTCTCTAAATACTGTCAGATTTATAGTGTTAAGAATGATTACAAGTGGCTTCTGAGAGCACTTTCACTTCTTTTAGTCCGCGTGTCAAGAGAATACTTGATACTTTCGGTTTGTTTGGCTGCAGTTTCCGCCTCACGGCCTGGCTGTAGCTCGTAACCGGGAAATATGTCAGGGTTCGGATTCACTTTCTGCACTTAACTTAATCCAGAGTTTGAACGGCTTTCTCGATCAAACCGCACTAGAGTTCGAAATCGAACTGGTTATTTTTCATCCTACACTCGAGTGCTCACAAATAGAAACCCATTTAAACAAGTCGTAATGGGTACCTACAGTTTCTTCCATCTGTCAAATGTTCGCTCAAGCAATACTACTTCAGGTTTACTGCTGAAGTTAATGCCGTCACAGCGAACATGTTAATGACATACAGTTCTGCCCATGATTAAATCATTAAAGATAAAATGTAGGCGAGTATTCAGGATGATCTCCAGCGTACTGGGCGTACGAGTTGACGAAACTCCGAAAAGAAAATCGGCCCCATCATCGAGCGATCATAAATCGTCTGACGATCCCAGGAGACTGACTGACCCTGCCGTCTGGGTGCCGGAAGGACGGCAATGTCAATCATGATAACGCTTGTCAATCATCGTGTATACAGAAGCAGGCAGTTAGCGTTCTCCTTCAGACCCATTAAGCCGCCTTTGAACTCGCGTGTCTCGGAGGAAGCACGTGTTCGTCCTTATTCTGCCAGACCAGCAGCTCTCGAGCGATATGTTAATGGTAAGGAATCGCGAATGACTACATTGGGAGGAAAACTACATCAATTAAATAGTCAAATTTTAACAAGTTAGCACTTATTTAGTTTTAAAGTTTGTTATTCAATAAGAGCGATAAATAATTTCCTTACCAGTCTCTTGTGAAGTAAATAAGGCATCATGTCATTTTAGTGAGATCACATCCTTAAATGTTTAAAGGTCCCGTATTTTACTATCTCTTTAACAAGTTAACCTGGTTCTCAGAGCTCCTTCCAAATACCTCTCAGATAAGGCTTTTTTTTTTTTTTTTTTAAGATCTGTTTCACTCCTCGTCCAAACACGCCGTTTTAGTGTCTCTGTAAATAAGATACTCCGAATATTCGATTTTGGCCATAGCTGAGCAACAACACAGGGGACGGGTGCTCTTTATAGTGAGGTCACATTAGGGGGAAAATCTGATGATCTTGTTTAAACACCAGCAGAATGAAATAAATGTAAAAAAAAAAAAAAAAAAGCGCGTAAAAGCAGGGAAGGTCTTTATCTCACTTTTTTTGGGGTCTATGCACACCAGAGACCCATCTGAATGTCAAAAAATGACTAAACAGGGATTTTTGCATTATAGGTGACCTTTAAAACCTAGTTAATCCACTAATAGAAAATGTGGTAGTTTTAATATACAGTATATCTCAGGTAAAAATCCTTTCATATTACACTTGCGTATAAGTCCATGTGATGTGTAACAAATGTAAAATATTTCAGCATTAATTTAAAACTGCATTATGGAAGATTTTAAAGAAAATAAGTGTTTCCACACCTGTGTTAAGTGTCGCAATTCAATGAATCCCACTCTGGCAATTTATGATTTAACACAGACACACACACACACACACACACACACACACACATCAGTCAAGTGCTTTAAAGAGCTGCATCTTCTATATGCAGTGTGCTGTGATGACCTCCGACAGGAGGATGTTTAATCTGACGATAAACTAGAACAGAGTAATGAAGATGAAGCAGTTAGCAAGCAATCATTTTTAGAAATCAACACCGATTTCAGTTCATATCTAGGTTTTAGTGGAGTGCTGAGTTTAAGATTAAAGCATTTGATTTATAAGTAAATGAGTAGTAGAGAGAGAGAGACACATTCCAGACACACACGGTGTCGGGTACAGCGCAGCGCTCACGCCCAGGTTCTCATTAGATGACCACCTTCCGGCTCAAAGGCCTAAACCCCCAAAGAGCATTGCATTCTGGGTTATGTAGGTACTGCATATTCTTCCCTAATTGCCATCACCTGCACACAGGAAAAGGCCCAGGCGTTTCTTTCTGGGACACACTTTTGTGCATTCGACGGTCTAAAGAGTCTGGAAAGTTGAAAGGGTTTGGAATTCTAAGTTTAAAAAGCAACTGGGGAAATTCTCCGGCGTGTATAATTCGGGACATCGAGTGAAAAATTACAAATTAAGACGCAAACGCAGCCACCTAGATGTACTGCGGTGGGACATTTAAGAATCCTTTTACGCCTTTTTGCACCTTTTTAATGTGTAGTAGTCAGTCTTTTCCCTTTTTGCATAGAGGAGCACTTTTCCCTTTTTCTCACCTCCTGATCAGTCAGGGCACAAGATGGAGGGCGAGCGATAAAAATAAACACGGTGGACGAAGTGCTGGTGAAAAGTGAGTCTGGTTAGTGAGTGAATATAAAGCGATGTATCATATTTAGGGAATATATATTGGCATGAAATATTCCAGCATCGCTACCATAGTATACTGCATACTGTACTGTATATATACAAGCATTTGAGGGGCGGGTCTACAGTATGTTTGGGACGTTAATCATTGCGCGATATGACGTCCAGCTTTACGTCTGTACCGCCTCCAAAGTTGCAGTGAACAAAAAAAACCCCAAAACATTTCTTTCGTTTGATCTTTATTACTGATGTAATACATTTAGTCTGAACTTGTGAACTTGTCTGATTGTTCACGTCTAGCGCCTGTCTAGTATGAAAACCCTCTGCATCTGTACAGTATATCGGCCTGTCTATTTCTTTACTATAACGTCTCTACTGTAATTTCCTTACTTCATTTGTCTCGCCTTCCTTCTTTCCGTCGTGTATTTATGATCCCTTCTTCTTTTGTCTTCCCCTCCTCTGTCTCTTTTTCTTTCTCTCACCTTACTGATTGCTCTTTCGGCGTGATGTGTTTGAGATGTGCCTCATGCTCAGCAGCCCGTCCCGTCCCCCCGTCGCACGAGTGTGTCTCCGTGCTGTGCCGAGCTCAACCGAGCCGTGTGTGACGAATGGCGTTTAACTTGCATTACGCCTGCATGTGGTGACCAACTCTCTCACCTTCAGCTAATGCTGAATAATTCACCCGCTTCATTCTCAGCCTCCGATGTGCTGTTTCACTTCTCGCGGTCACATTTAAACAGCTTTATATATATATATATAAATATTTGAAAGACGCCGCAATAGAAGCAGAACTGTTCTGCCTGGTGTCTGTTTCGCTGAAACTGACTCAGCGCAGCGGAGTTTATTTGGTATTAAAAGAGAAGACCGGGCATTACTTAACGCTGAAGAAGTGTGTGTTGGTAAAGGAGGGACGTGCTCTCCATCTCGAGCGATATGTCGGCGATGTTTTGATAGCGAGGCGCTCTGTGACTTTTGTCATTATCCACGGCTCCCAATCGATTCAGCCCGGTCCTGTCTGCGAGGAGAAACTTGACTTTTACTCATAATTAAAGCAATCTAGATGCAAATCAGGGCATATTCCAGTGGCATATTGTGTTATGAGGCCTTCCACGCTTGCGCGAGCAGCATGTCATTAAAGGGCCTTATCAGGAGGCGGATACACTCGTATACACATAGGCAGCTTACATACACATCCTTTCTCATACAGCCCGCGCCGCGGCGTACGTTCCCAATCGCGCCGATTAGCCGCATTCATAAAAAGCTGAAGGCTTGTAATTGTCACGCTCCAAGGCGCACCAGGCGCTTTTTATAGTCCGTGCTCATTATTGAAGTGTGCGTCTGCCACACGGCAAGGTTGCATCCATGTCACTGGATGCCTTTAATACCCATTATCCTGTCAAGAGCAATCCATGTCACACAGGTCTTCACATGCATGAAGTAGTGGTGGTAGTGCAGCACTCGTCCCGAAAGTCATGCAAATTCAGGGTTTTTCCTCGTACCAAAGTGTTAAACCGCTCAATGGTGACGCCAGCCTGATCGAGGAACTTCAAAAAGACGTGCTCGCTTTTATAAGAGCCGATGTCATACGTCTGTAAAAGCAAATATTCACGCAGCTTTAGAACCGACGTTAAAGGGAGACGTTTGCGTCCGCCAGCGCGTTCCCGTTTGTGATTATCATCTATATCAGTCCCTGGTTAATATACTTCCTCGTGTACAGACTGTCCTCCTACCGTGTTTACCCTTCGCTTTTGAAGATTCATTTTCATTTTTGCATGTCAGTCGCGCAGGTGTTTGTGTGTGTGTGTGTGTGTGTGTGTGTGATGGAGAGAGACAGAGAGGGGAGAGAAAGAGCGAGTGAAATTACATTAAGAAGGGAGAGGTGGGTGGGCCGTGAAGTTTCAGGCTGGGTTATGTGTTTGTTTTTGGCTTCCCGTCTAATTACAGCACACACATCATTAGGAGGATCCAACAGCAAGACAATACGCAGGAAACGAGTCATTACCGGCTAGGTGGAGATCAATTATTGCCTCTTTTTTCAGCTCATTGTGCAGATTCTAATTAACCAAAACCGTATTTGGGGGCTGGGAGGGAGAGGGCTGATGCAGCGCTCCCGACTCATTCTCGGCCACATTTATCAACCGCGTTAATATTTGTTTAAACGTTCGGCGTGCAATTTGGGTTAAAGGATAACTACGAGGCTGTAAAATAGATTTTACTACATGCTTGTGCGCTTAATAAATAAAAAAAAAATCTATGCATGTAGTAAATCTGCACAACCTAAACTATTTCATTCATTCATTCATTCATTCAAACTTCTACACTGCTGATCCTGTACAGGGTCACAGAGGGCCTTAAGGGAAACGAGGCGGGGTTTATACCCTGGACATGGTGCCAGTCCATCACAGGACACAAGTTGGGAACACCAGTTAAACTCATCTGCATGTCTTTGGACTGTGGGAGGAAACTGGAGTAACCAGAGGAAACCCACCAAGCACGGGGAGAACATGCGAACTCTACACACACAAGCCCGAGGCAAGAGTCGAACCGTCGACCCTGGACGTGTAAAGCTTGTATTCTCATGCTGAGAAACTTTCTCCTGTTCACGTGAGTCACGTTCCTCGACTGATTGGTGAAATTACCTCCATCCAGTTCACACACATTTCTTTTTCGAGTCGATGAGACAGCTTTCTCAAGCATCTAGAAGAATCAGATCTTTTTTTTTTCCCCCTTCCCATATATATATGATATGATATGATGCAACATAAATGGAAGAGACATTTTAAATGTAGTGATATATATATGAGTGATGTATGCTGTCCCGAACGGCGTGACTGCAGACACAAGTGCAGATAAGAGAGACAGGGTTTATTGAACAATAGTAAACAACAAATCGAAGGAATCGTACTCGTGGAACTGGCAGGGGTCGGTCGGTCGGTCGGTCGGCGAATCGTAGTATACCAGGGCAAGCAGAAAATCTGTAACCAGAATAACGAATCAGGATCGTACACTGTAAATCAATCACAACCGATACGGCTTGGTAACGTCCGGGGGAAAAGAGCGTAGACTTCGTAACGTGTGTTTTGAAGTCCGGGAATTTGGACCGTGATGGTTGGAAGTTGTAGTTCGTCTCGGCCATATTTGGTCGTGTATATGTCTGTTCAACCGCAGGCGCTGAAATAAACATTCAGTAGGATGTAGCTATAGTGAGGCTTAAATAGTCAAAACTGTAAACTAAACCTTTTTGTTCAGCGGCTCCCATCGAGGGGTCGCCACAGCGCATAGGTTTTATACCAGATGCCCTTTCTGACACAACCGGACATGGGAAGTATGGAGTGTGGCAACTCTCAGACGACGGGGCTCGAACCTGTATCCTTTCGATCCCCAAATTAGCAACGTAAAGCCGTAGCTGCCTGAGCCAACACTGTGTTGGGGATTTTGATTTCTTTCCATCATTATTTTTTACATCATGCCTTTATTTCACTTATTGTCCCATTTTTTTCTGTTAATGTTCTCACTCTGTGTACAGCCCACGGGTCTGCTAAGCTCTGCCTTTATGTCCCACAGTCATTTAAAACTTCGGTCTAATGAAAGTGATTATATGATGCGGAAAATGTAAATGTCCCATCCTGCCCGTTCTAATTGTTTGATTTGCAGAAGTCGAGACCTCCCCGAAAAAGACGTCGAAATTGTTCCAGCTCGTTCCCGAACGCGACGCTTTAGTTCAATTCCTCCGTTTTCAATTACAGAAGCCGCATTAGCCGCGTGCGTTCCTCGCCCCTCTGTCTTATTCTGCTTTGTTAAATAGTGTGAAGAAGCCACGTGGCTAAAGGTTAATGCAGTGGTAATTATGAATGTGATTTCCCCTTGGCTGAGGGGGCCGCTACGCGAAGGCGGCGGCACTGTGATCATATCTAATGCATTAGCCTAATGACGAGATTCAGACGAGGCCATTCTCACGCTTTATTAAACCTCACGCCACTGTCATCTTCTGCGCCAATTTAGTCCCGACTCTGCGTATGCCATCGGTGAGCTAAACATGGGGGGGTTGAGAAATCCAAGCACACACACACATAGAGACACACATGGGCTTCGGCATGTCTTGATTCAATCCGGTGTCATCCTGGGAGGCATTGTTTACTCCTCTGTTCTTGTTTTTCTGTGCCGAGGTGTGAAAAATCAGGATCTTTGTTCACAGAAGAACAAAATGTACAAAGAATCCGTCATGGTGCGAAACAAAAGCAAAAAAAAAAATAAATAAAAATCAATTCCAGGGATAATATGTGCAGTTTAAAACTGTACATGTATGATGATACCAGCGGAGGGGAAAAAAAAATCCGTAAGTGAATAGGAGAACAAAAAGAAAGGGTTTGGAAATGATAAACACGTTCAGAGCGGCTGAGGATGATGAGCATCGAGAATAGATAATCTGATTCTTTTACTCCATGACTCATCCAGCCATCAAATGATTTTAACAGAAGCAGAAGCCGCCGCTGACAGATTGATTTAAATAAAGTCGAGGGGTAATGCAGATAGAGGAATTAGACGACTCTCTTTGTTGTTCTCTTTGTTGACGGTCCTTCTATTTTTATAGCAGTAACGTGCCTGTTATAGGAGAGCATACGGAAGTGAAGTTGCTTCATATTATGAATCCAATAAAGAATTCATATTGGTTTGTGCTGATTTATGTATGTATTTTTAGCAATGTATTCCCAGCCCTGTTCGAATGCTCAGTTCTGTTTCTGATTAGTTTCTTCTAACATCAGCTCTGATGGTTGTGCCAACTGCAAAACAAATCACCTCTTTATATTAACACTCACTCACTCACTCACTCACTCACTCACTCGTCTTCTATACCGCTTTATCCTGTATTTAGGGTCACGGGGGCCTGGAGTCTATCGCAGGAGACTTAGGGCAATCCATCGCAGGGCACACACACACACATACAGGACACACACTCACACACTTATTCCCACACTACGGGCAATTTGGGAACACCAATTAACCTAACCTACATGTCTCTGGACTGTGGAAGGAAACCGGAGTACACGGAGGAAACCCAGCAAGCACGGGGAGGACATGCACACTCCATGCACACCGAGACGGGATTCGAAGCCGGACCCTGGAGGTGCCAGGCGACAGTGCTTTTATATTAACACACTCATTATAATACAGTACATCGCCTGGACAAAAAATATATATAATAATTGTCCATGCCAAGATTTTATTTGATCTGATTTAGCTTTGATCACAGTGGCTAGCTCATGTGTTAAAATGATTTTTCATGCTCTGAGAAACTCTCGTACACAATACAGTACAGTATGTGCCCATGTCGTCATCGCCCAACATTCAGTACGTTCAGGTCGTCAGCTGACTTCATTTATTGCCACATAGTGTTGCTGAGCCTCGACCTGAGCAAATGAAGCAACCCCAGATCATAACATGGACATGAAACGATGCGCTCTTGAAATCAGCTCATCAGACCACATGACCTTTTTCCATTACTCCAAAATCAGCTCTTTAGCAAACTGATGTCTTTTTTTTCTGATTAGTCTCACTCCTTTAAATTCTAATTCAAAATTGTATTTGTCACATACGCAGTCACACACAGTACGATATGCAGTGAAATGTTTATACGATCGCCTGTGACCTTAAAAATAAAAAGATTATTAATAGGAAATAAATATGGAATAAAATATAGAAAATAACTTTAGCTAAGGAAAGAAAAATATATCTATAGAAGGTAAGAAGAAATATAAAATATAAGAAAAACCGAGCTGTACAGATATGGAAAAAGGAATGATTTCAAGATGTCAAGGTTTTTACTGTTGATTTTTTTTTTTTTTTTTTTACAATGAAACGTCACCACGCGTTTAAGCGATCTCCATTCATTCAGCACCAAAGCACTGGACAGATCTTAACCCAATTCCACTCAGGTCAGATTTCCTTAGTTCTTTTCTTTGCTTGCTACAGGACAATAAATCGTCCCTTCTGAAACTTTCCTGAAATAAAAGCATAAATGGTTGTTTAAAAAAATATATAAAAATCAGGTTTATACCGTTTCCATCACCTGTTTAAATCTGAACATTAGGAGTGCTAACGATACAGGTGCTGATGATGGCACGGAGTTACACCTCCTCCGAGTTTACAGAGTATTTACTTTTCCGTCAGGTTTTTTGACTTTTGCATCACTGCATCAGATAAGAATTGGAGTGCGTGCAGTTGTTTGGCACATGCACCTGGCGTGAAGTGTGTGAGTGTGTGTGTGTGTTTCCCCTTCAGCATGTGTCTCTGCCACCTGCTCACTGACGCAGCACTATAGGAGCATATGCTAAATTAAATTTAAATTCATTTTAGCGAGCCCACATTCAGTCAGTGTGTCACCACAGTTTGTTTCGTTTGTCATGTTTATCAGCGCTTCCTCAGATACAGTGACTAAAGGAAATGTAGAAATGGCTGTGCAGGTTAAGACATCTTGCTCATGATTATAAAAAGAAAAAAAAAAGACCTATTATTGACTAGACTTGTCATTATTAGGATGTTCAGCACAGTTGAAGTTTTGCAGAACCTTACCATTAGGAATTGTTAATTTGCGTTAATGCATGTGATTAATCAAATTTTTTAAATGCAAATTAAATCATATGACAAAGCTTGACCCTAATGGCTTCCCATAATCTCTGCGCGGTTACTCGGCTGTGTGTGATAACGGCACGTTTAATGCGGATGATATTATGACGGAGGAAACATCACCGGGTGTGCTAAACTGCAAGTTTCGTTATAAAAAGCTTCTAGATGGAAGATTGAACAAAAACCAGCTGTGTGCGAGTTCGAGCTACCTTTAAAAGGAACTACTTTTACAAGAATACATTAAAAATGTAAGACACTGGAAAAGGCTGTGAAAATGAGGCAGTCGGCCTAAGCTACTTTTATCGCACTTACTGGAGACCTCAGTAAATAACCATAAGTACGTCGGTGTAACAGCACATCTAATCAATGACCAATGGCAACTGCACTCATTCACTCTGGGCGTGTTAAAAACACAAGAAAGACATTTTACCAACGCATGCACTGGACAATAGTGCCAACCAAGTTTAAAAGGAGATAACAGACATACAGTCGTCACAACGATGGGAGCAGACAGGGCCGACAGCATGACTGCTGCTGCAAGGAGTTTAATATTCGAGAGATTTTAATTTAACATTTGTTTAATGTTAATGTTTAACAAACTGGATAAATCTGTTCCCTCTGTAATCAGTTTGTCATGCACTTCTTTGTTCCAACATTGCACGTTTATAATACAAGAAAATCGGACTATTTTACAATTGTGATTAATCGATGCGATTAACTAGATAAAAAAATTTAATCGATTAACAGCACTAGTATTTTTGCTTCTTTTCATCATACTTACATACATACTTACTTCCTCCAGTTGCATGTACTGTATACCGTCATGCATGTAAGCGTTATAGGTCAGACACGACGTTCCTGAGAACTGGAGACTGGACAGGTGTCAGAAATGAAAATAGAAAGAATCGTCTGACTCGCACCTCTAACGTGCAGATACTCTCTGTACGCGATGTCACAGGTCGAACCGATCCAGTACTCCTTCCTCTCCCAATCTCATCTGTCTAGCTGTTAAGAAAGAGAGGAAGAGCTCACACCAGAGCTGACACCGCTTTAATTGGATTAGTGATTAAAAGAACCTGGTTGTCTGGATAGAAAGAGAAAAGGGATTAAACACCGTCACACAACAAGGACAGGAAAAAAAAGTTTCCTCATTTTGCAGGGGGAAATCTTGTTCTAACTTCATGTCTTTTTTTTTTTTTTTTTTTTTTTTGATGCAGCAGGAGTCTGTACCGTCTCAAGGCCGCATTCAGAGTGTGCAGCTCGACTTTAAAAGATCGCTGGGAATGTTTTCCTTAAATAAATTCCTAGCACATGTCTGGCTGGGCCATAACTGCATGCAGCTCACGCCTCCAAGATCGCCAGGTTTTTCTTAAGTAGAACTCTCAGGGTTAGGTTATGTCAATAATGTTCCGACCAGAGGATCTTTAACTTTAAGCCATTTTGTTATATATACATATTTACAGACAATTTCTAACACATAAATCAACTTTTAAAATGTAAGGCTTATTAGTCAAATGTGTACAATAATAGTAGACCTATTATTTTTCAACATTAAGGCGACATGAATTATATGATTGTCTTTGAGTTGTTGAGATTACTCAACAGTCCACGCAGCTTGGCTAATAATTGTAAGACCGCAGTGATTCATATAACAACTTTAAAAACGATGGGTTGTGATTTCATAGACCCTGTGGCTATCCTTCACAGACCTCTGGAGGCCCTTAGACTCCACTTTAAGGACCACTGGCTTGGACGATCTTGGAAAGTCTCTAAGAGAAAATACGGGGAGGTTAAGACTGTGGCATGGATTTGTTTAAATGAGAAATGTCAAAGGAGAAATGGTCAAGACGGATGAGTCAAAAATGATCCGCACTCTGGTTACATTAAAAAGTCTTATCATGCTTCCTGTTCAAGGCTACTGTCTCCCCAGTCGCTACTGTGCAGGTGTGAACTGCGGTGCGAGCAAGAAATTATGATCAGTATGCAGTGATTCTGTTTTCTTTCGTGGTCTGACGGTGTACCTGATGCCGGAATAACTCGCGGAAGAGCAGAAACAGAACCGTTTGGATATCTGCAAAGAAGATTTGGACCAATACTCTAAGAAGAATCATTACTGGTGATGAGAAATGGATTCATCACTACGAGCCTGAGAGTAAACAGGCAGCGTATGGAACGGAAACGTCCTCAATCACCGACCAGGAAAAAAGTTCGAACGTAAACCATCATCTGGAAAATTTATGCGTTTCTGGGATTTCTGGGATTCTCAAGGGCCAGTATTGGAACATTATCAGGAAAGAGGTTCAACAATCAACAGTGCTCGTCACAGTGAGACGCTTATAGGAGAGCTGAAACCTAAACTTCGGATTAAACACAGAGGACCGCTATCCGAGGGCGACATGATCTTGTATAAAAAGCATCCTCTCTATAGTCCTGATCTCACTCCATCAGACGTTCAGCTAGTTTGTCCACAGAAAGCAGCCGTATGAGGACGAAGATTCACTTCTGATGTAAACATTTTTAACAAGGGAATACAAAAGCTTGTCGTCAGATGGACGAAGCGTATTGAAAAGCAAGAGATTCTGTATTTGATTATGTATGTACTGTAACCAGTCTTTGCAACCGTGATGAGCTGAAAAGCATCTCAGACTGTTTATCATCCAACGGGAATCTTTGCAACTGTGGTGCCCCGCTTCTGGTTGGAGATCTTGTCACATGGTGTGTCTCTTTGGGATGCGTCTGGTGTCTGGGGACGGTTTCACTCTACCATGAAGACGGTTCTGCTTTGGCTGGTGTTGACAGCTGTTTTCTCTGAGGACTTGACTTGGCTGCAGTTGCTCGATAGTTCAGGACTGGAATTTCCAAAAAGTCTACCCGAGTCTCCAATAACTACCTGGACTCCATATTAAACCTGGACTATTATAGCTGAACTGGCTGCCACACAGTATAAATGCAGATCAGTCCCTGTTATCCGTTATCACCCAGATGAGGATGGGTTCCCTGTTGAGTCCGGTTCCTCTCAAGGTTTCTTCCTATTACCATCTCGGGGAGTTTTTCCTTGCCACTGTCGCCCTCGGCTTGCTCACCAGGGACAATCTGACCATTCTGATTTATACACGTTCACATTCCATACAAACTTAAATAATTATTTTCTTGTGTAAAGCTGCTTTGCGACAATGACAATTGTTAAAAGCGCTATACAAATAAAATTGAATTGAATTGAATCAAGGCTACATAGAGTGACTAGGAAATGTTGCCTATATACAGTATTTTTTTTCCCCCCAGCTGTTCAGTTTCAGAGCGCCTATGTCCACTGTAGCGTAAACACTGATCAGTAGTTTGGTCCTCAATTCATTTTGAATACAGACCTCACTTTCCTGAGTGTGAAACAGATGATAAAGTATGAGGTCTGGACTCTTGGGTCAGTGTTGAAACCTCTTTTATATCATTGCGCGTGTTTATCTTTAGAAATCTGCGAAGCTGAAATCGATTGCAAATCGTATAACAGAGTGTGCCGTATGATTGAAAGACGTTATTACTCATTTTATCTTCAGAACACCTTGAAAATCACAATTCTTGTAGTAAAGTGTAATGAATAGCAGAAGAGAACAGCAATTGTCTTCTCTCTCTCTCTCTCTCTCTTCCTCTCTCTTGTCATACATAGAACTAACTTTTCCTGGCACATCAACTTAATATCTCACCATTTGATAAATCCACAGCAGCCGTCAAAAAGAAAACCCATCTGTCACTCAAAAGTGGAAGCTTCTAAAGTCCCGCCTGTCATGTGAGGGTAGCACTTTGCAGGACAGACAGTAATGATGCAATCCTGACAGTGCTGCTCGTTCAAGCGACTCCTCTGATTGCCACTGATTGTAGAGCAGAGAGCTGTAAGGAGGCGCGAGAGCGAGCGATGGCGCTCTGATAGAATGGACCCGGGGGAAAAGAAGGAAAAAAATAACCAATCTGAATGAAGGGATTAGAAGTTGTAGAAGATATTCACACCGCAGGATCCATCGTGTGTAAATTGAGCTAGATCATTCAGAGACCTGTTAAAGGATTCTGATGTGAGCCGAATTCCGTATTTTTCGTGAAAAGCAGCGCAGCGCTGAGACCATCATTAGACAATCAGGTGCGTGTCACAGTGAGCACAGTGTGTACGTACACGCCAAGGTAATTATAGACGCCATGGCGGCTTTTTAGGCAAACTGGCTTCTGACTGATGAGATCTTTTGACAAACATGAAACCAAAAAAAAATATTTAAAAAAACGCTTAGTTTTTAAAGATTTGCATTTTATTTCATGCTTCGTTTTTTTTTTTTTTTTTCAAGTTTTAATTTCATTAAATTTTATTTAGTGGTCCTCTGAGCTGCCATTTCATTTTGTGAAAGGTGCTATATTAAAATGATTATTTGTATTAATATTTATTTCATTTTACTATTATTCATTTTATTTATTTGAATAGGTTTATTATTAGTATTATTATTATTACACAAATAGCAAATTAACTGTTCCAACCATTTTAAACTGAGCAGCCATTTGACAAAAAGGAAACCGTAAAGACTTTATTAAGCGTCGAAATTACAGTGAAAATTGCGTAATAATCGCATAAGATTGCTTAAAGTCTTTTGTCTACCTCTAAATTTTCCAGCCTTTTTCCAGCTTTGTCCTAGTTCACTCATTCGACAGGAAGCGAGGGATCGTTTCTGCACTTTGTACCTTTCTCGTCGCTGGCCTACTTCATCAGCTGTGTGCATCGCGAAGGGCATGACGAGCAGGGAATGACGGCTGCTTTTTTACGGCAGAAGCTTTCTATTCGTAATAATGCTGGATTTGGTTCATGTGATAAATAAATTTGCTTTAGCTCTCCCTGATGCGTTTCTGATAACTAAACGGATTTCCTTGCACCCGCTCTGTCTCCTTGGCCTTCCTCCCATGGTGGACTTCACGGTGAGCCCAGCGGTCCTGCCCCTGCAGTCACCCGCACCGAGGACTGAGCGAGAGAACGGTAGCACTATAACCTCAGGCGTTAGGAACTCGTCTGTCCTGTCTCTGCTTTTTATAAAGTAGGGCACCTCCATCCATGTCAGCGTGACAAGTGGGAATCGCTAATACACTCCACAAACCCCAGCCCTCAAACAACACCCCGCCCCCCAACACCCCACCCCCAAAATAAAAGACCTCTCATTGATACTTGCACCACTCGCTAACACATGTATTATTCTTACTCAAGAATGATGTGTGTAATTTGGTTAGATAAATATTATTCCTCTAAATTGCATTTAGCAACACCAGCCGTTTGTGATTAGACACAAATTTACACCAGCATAAAATAGCATCAGTTACACCAGTATTTGATTTGTACCAATTTTGAAGTAATTCCTGAATAATAAATATTGCACTCTTGGGTAATGCGAAAGATAATAAGTGATGAATATTTCACTAACATTTTATTAGAACTGCCATATCAGGGGCTGAGTTTGAACTAGAAATGAAGAAGTTTTCAGAACGTCAATTTGTGGCCCACATTCTCAGGTTAGAAGAAAAATATAAACTATAATAATATAATATAAAATAATGCATTCTGTGGCAAACCACTGACTTTTTTTTTTTGGTCATAATAGAATCACATTTAGAATGAATGTACAATAAGGATTTTCTTTCTTTTTCTTTTTTTAAAAGGTAACATAAGATTTAAATCATCTCCAAATCCTTTGAGACCTTTAGTGAAATTGTACACGATTCATCATCCTGATTTCCGTTGCTCTTTATTAATGCTCTGAATTGTACATCTGTACGAAATCCTTAATGATGTAACAACTCCACTTTGTCCGGCAAGAATACCGATATCAGCCATAACATTAAAACCACTCGTAGGTGAAATGGATAGCATTCTCTCATTACAAGGGGCACGATATACCGTATTAGCCGACTTTCTCAAAAGTAATGTGTTGGAAGCAGGAAAAATGGATCTGAGTGGTCCAAAATACTGACTGGGTCAGAGCGCCTCCTAAACGGCAGATCATTTAGGACGTTCCAAGTGTCCAGTGGTTAGTACTGTACCTACCAGGAGCGATAAAAGGACGGACATAGAAGTGGACTTGTGACAAGGTCATAAGTGGCCAGTGTGTGTGTGTGTGTGTGTGTGGAGAGAGAAGGCTGGTCCATTTGAGGCGGATCCACAGAAGAAAAAACACAGAAAAGAACATGTGAGCATCAGACCTGGACCATGGTGCGATGGAGGAAGGTGTGGTCTGGTTTCGATCGTATGTTCTTTTGCATCATGTGAAATAAACAGGTGTGTGTGTCTCATACCTGAAGAAGAGACGCACCAGGATGCACTATGGGAAGAAGTCAAGCCGGCAGAAACAGTGTGATCCAGACTTGACCAGCTGGAGAAACAAGTCCAATCCATGAAGATCTTACCAAGAACTTGGAGAACTGAAACGATCTGCTTTTAGTACCACAGCACACCTTCAGAGGTCTTATGGAGTTTGATGGATTGGCAAAACAAAAAGTTAAATAATGACCACATTAGAAACATTATTAAGTATATTTTCCTGTCTTTTTCTTTTCTTTTTCCCCATCCTTCTTCACACCTAAATGTATTAGATTTTTTTTAATAAGTAGAAATGACAGCCATATGACATGCAGTTTTAAGTACTATAAATTATCTTAAGAAGGATAAGTCTTAATGCTTCATACTTGTAGCAGATGAATAATCCTGGTTTGCTAAGACACATTTGAAACTTTCTATCAATCATCTGCTGCTGAATATTTTAGTGAGACATTTATATTAAAAGTATTTATATTAATAAATATAAAAATAAAAAATTTTATTACGACTTTGATTCCTAAAAATTTAAGTTAATGGGCACTTTGTTGCAATTAGTAATGTATTTTTTTTTTGCTCATAAGATCAAATAAAAATTTTATTGTACGATATGTACAATACACAGTACGATATGCAGTGAAATGCTTATACGACCGCCAGTGACCTTAAAATCAAGATCATCAATAAGAAATAAATTATTGAATAAAAAAAGAATACAATATAGAAAAACATACAGTAGTTGCAGAAAAAATATTAATCATAAGATATAAAAAAAAAAACTTATCTGTACAAAATATAGACAATAATGGCTGTAGAAATATGGAAAGTATGGAAACTGGTGTGGAAATCGGGAGAAGTTAAAAAAGAAATAGAAACGTCTGGGGACGTTACGTGAGATATAATGACCATAAATGTGCAAAAGTGTGCGAAATGATATGAAATTAAATAGAAACGTCCTGGGTGAGTGGAAATGTGCGTGAATGAAAGACGTATCTCGCTCTGGAGTAATGAAGTTAAGTGTTGAATTTTTACACATTTACAGTACAGTCATCAAAGTTTGATTCCACGAATAACTAGTCCATGTTCTACCCTTTTATATGTGTATATATCACCAAAGTCTTTAATACAGTATATTTGATAAAACATTAATTTGACGTTTGTGTCTTTTATATATGAAGCGTTTCCACGTTACTACACGTAACTCTTAACCTAAAACTTTGAAGTGTTATTCTAACCTTGTTACTTTTCTTTGTGTATTTTAACAAAGAAACGAGCAGGACAAGTCCTTGAGCGGATTCTATTCAAAACGTTACGCAAATATATATATATATATATATATATATATAAATATAAAACTGGCACTACATAAATGCTGAAAAGCCAACAGTTTCAGTCATCTTGAGGTTTCAGCACATCGACGTGAAGGTTATAAATCAGAAAATGCACAAATGTCATATGTGGCTGATGGCTTGTTGTAGTGTGTTCTCATCCTGTCCTTGAACACGAAGGTGGGTGTGTGTGTGTGTGTGTGTGTGTGTGTGTGTGTGTGTGTGTGTGTGTGTGTGTGTGTGTGTGTGTGTGTGT
>JAQQZT010000039.1:29755920-29767138 GCA_030068275.1 Clarias platycephalus
TTTGGTTTTTTTTGCCCCCCCCCCCCCCCCCCCCCAAAAAAAAATAATATACTAAAGTGATTTTGAAAAAACAAAACAGAAAGCGCAGAGAACAAGCAATCCGTCATAGTCGAGCTCCAGTCTTTTGCAATATAGCTGTAATTAAAGGCATGAAACATCAAAGTTTGATGCCTCATGATCAGATGTTTGCTTAACATCTGCGTTTGCAGATAAATCTTTAAACTGATCATTAAATCTCTTGGGGTAGAGCTAGAACATTCTCTTGCTTATGTGCTCATTATGTTTTATATTGCTTTGCTTAGCCGAGATTAAAAAAAGATGTGATAAAGAAGATTGTAATAAATGTTTAAGTAACAATGAGGACTGTCTTCTGTGACAACTCTGAGATCAAAACACGCGGCATGTCTTTTAGCGCCTCATACTGTATACAGTCTACAGACCATGATTGACCCTGTCTGCATGTTTGTTTGTTTGTTTGTTTGTTTTGGTGGTCATTTTCAAGTTGCTATTCCACTTGTGGTAATAAGGATCTCGACACTTCATGTGCATAACCTTATGAAGCTTCATGAGAGTTCACTCTCGTTCGCTCTTGTTTTCTGACACCATTGGACTTTGCAATGTACAGTATGTTGAAAAAAAAAAATATATATATATATATATTTATTTTTTAGTTTTTTTATTTCCTCTAATGATGATGTGTGGAAAAATTCTGTAAGATTACGGCGATCATTTAGTATTTTTTTTTTTGCTTTTCTGTTACGTTCTCCTCTCCATGGCGCTATGGCTGTGGATCTTGATGCTCAAAGAGACACTGGAAGTCTTTGTTCTGGGAGTCAGTGGAAGCACATCGTGTATGATTCATGAACCTTTGGGCCTGAATCGAGGGCTTTTTCTGGGTCACATGGTTTACAAGTCTGCTCATCGGCTCCTCTCTATTACGCTCCCCCTGACAGCTATGCATACTCTGCGTCGTAGCATACCTCCTGTCATATCAGCTCCTATTACCAGCCCCTTAAACCTAAAAACCAGAAGGTCTTGGCCTCCTTCCCGCCGAGCTACACATCCAGCCACTCCATCTGCTCCACCGGTGGAGAATAAATCTTCCGTCTGCAGTTTGTCAGATCACTCAGATGCAGTTGTTACGATCATTACTTTCAAATATGTCTGGATCAAATGGAAGCAATTTAAGAGGGGAACGATGCACTTTGTATAAGACACCCTTAAGAATACTGTAGGAGACAACCGTCCATTTGCTTCGTCCCATCTGGTCTCAGAAAGCATGTCATGGTATTAAATTTTCATGTCATAATCATTGCCTAACTTTTTATGTTGGTCTATAATAGTGTTACGATGGCGTATTAATAAAATATCACGAGCTTTTCTGTACATAACCGCATGCGAAGCATTTGTTTGCTTACATTTGCTTGATGGTTCCTCAACCAAGAGAAAAAAGAAATTGAAGAGGACTTAAATCATATGTGTATAATTGTAAATGTATCCTTTAATGGACTTGGCATGTTTTGTCTAATGTTTATAGAGATATTGTACAGTATTTATCACTGTAACACGTGCATGACTGAAAATATTGTAAGGTTTCATAATCACATTTCAGTATTTATCCATACTTTAGTAGAACCATTTTTTTAAAAAATTTATTCTTCGACACACAAATGTGCCGTCAGAGATTGCCAGGTGTGATTCCAGGGAAATTATCAAATTACACTTCATTGGTCCAATAAATATTGTTTAGTTACTAGAAATAATTTGCCGTTACCGCCGGTGTCTGCGATATAGTGACTGGCAGTGGATTGGAAATACTCCTCCACGTCAGTGGGTGGCAGTAAATAGCGCAATAGTGAGCTCGTTAATTCATGACAATTGAGTTAACGATGCGTGTGACAGCAATGGATAAATATTAGAAAAGGAAAAGTGAAAATTCCAAACCGGACAAAATGTTTTGAATTTTTTATTTTTTTTCTGTGCGTATAAAATCGCAGTAACTCATTACCAATAACATGATTTGAAGCAGGCTAGGTTTACGCTACTTGGGCTTCACGCCGGTCAACCCGATGCCAGCGCTGAGGAGCACTCAGAGGTTGCGAAAGTTTTTCAGGTCCTATGGGATTTCTGGTGTACAGGTTTCAGTACAGTTAATGCATTCTCCAAATTATTTTTTGCCAGTTTGTTGATAAACTTCAACCTCACGTCCAGAAAGCTCCAATAAAATATCCGCTCTCGATGGTGACGGTTACGGACTCAGCGTCCAGTTACACAGAAAAGCGCGGCATCTCCAGTTTCCCTGATAATCACTGTAAGTGAAGAGCTACTGTAGTTCTGCACGGAGGAAATGAACAACTCTGAGAAATGATTTTACCAAATGACTTTCTTCTACTGTAAATGTACCTTTAATTATCTTAACGAGTGCATTATTAAGGGAGATACATTAGCACTCGTTCATGTCCAGTTAAGTACTTTTAAATAATTTTAAATGTACTTAGACTTAAAATTCACCTTTTCTATGTAAATATTCACAGTATATACAGTACAGTTCTAAATGTACAAATATGTTTATGGAAGCATCCAAGCAACAACAAAAAAATACACATATAAAAATGCAGTGCCTCTGATTTTACTTGTTTGTAGGCTAAGGTTAGGACGATGGTACTGTAGATGTGACCGACATTTATCTATTACAACTGCACTGTTGCTCTGAAAACTACTAATGATGATAAACCATGTGTGTAAACTGTATATTTCAACATAATACAGTGGATATACTGTATTTCAACTATATATTTAAGCATAACTTCCCCAGGGGGCAGCGGTGGCTCAGTGTGTTGAGGCTCAGAGTTCCCGATCGAAAGGTCATGGGTTTAAGCCGCCCCAGCTCGGCTTGGATGCTGCTGTTGGGCCCTTGAGCGAGGCCCTTAACCCTGTCTGCTCCAGGGGCTCCGTAAAAGCGGCTGACCCTGCACTCTGACCCCTATCTACTAAGAAAAGGAAAAAAGAACGGGCATATGCAAAGAATAAAGAATTTCACTGTGTAGTAACGTATATGTAACAAATAAAGGCTGAACTTCAGTAATAATAATAATAATAATAATAATAATAATCATTTTTATTAATTAGAATTGTTTTTATAGCTATAGGCAAATTTAGCCACAGCAATGCAATACTTCCATAATATATACAGAGATCATATCTTACTAAGCACGTCCACCGCAATAATCCAGAAAGCTCCTAAAACCTGACTCGACTGGTGTTTCATTCTCCAGCCCCTCATCCCCTTTGGTCACGGTGACCCACTTTGTGTGAAGTGGCCATTGAAGGCACTTTCAGAACGTCCACCTGGATTTGGTTAAGGGCTGTGTGACTGACCCCACCTGCACCCTATTGTTCTCCTCTTCTTTTCCTGCCTCATCTTCCTCCCCTGGTTCTCCGCGGCTTCCTCGCTTCCCTGTGGCCGCTTGCCAGGTTAAGATTAATTGCATGTAATTATTTTGCCACTGATGTATCAGCGGGGGTTTCTACTTATATATCCAGGAGTATTAACTTGCCTATAGTTTCCCCAATTGAGCCGAAGCTGGAGAAGATGAGCACACTCGGCTTCTCCCAAGACACGAGCCCCAGCACCCACAGGCTCTTTTCCACTCCTGGCCTAATTAGTCTCTCAGTACACGTGTAACACTGCATATTTATCAACCACATTAATTAGTATCATTAATTAATATTATGTACAGGATATATGTACATATTTTATATTCAGATACCTCTGGGTTTAAGAGGGTGATGGAGAGGTTTTTTTTTTTTTCCCCATAAAACACTCGGCACAGCATTTAGTCATGTTATTTATTGCTAAGTTTTATTGCTTCTGTTGGATTTCTTTTACTGATTTTATGCAGTGTTATGTCGTGTTGCATTCTTAGATCTCATCGTACAGACGCTGGTAATTTGTTTCTTGTAATTTTGTATTTATTTATTTATTTATTTTTAATAATAGCCAAGTTTAATTGAAGTTAAAATTAATGTGCTCGTCACATAATAATCCATTATCATTTGCGAGGAAAAGGAGTCTCCAGTGTCAGTGCTTTGTAACAGTTTTAGTTAATACTATATTATTTTTACTATTGGAAAATAACTTTTGTTTACTTCAAAAGAGACACGTAAAAAGTAAAATGTTGCTAATCATTGCCAAAAGTGCATTGTTAAAAACAAAATATAAAACCCTTGGGGACATGCAGCTATTGAAAAGTAATAAACATCATGGACTCCCTGTACAACATTAATTCAATTTTATGTTGTGCTGTGTTATACTACCGCATCATTGTTTATTTTTATATTTTCTCCAGGTGATTCATTCAAGGAATCTCAGTGTTTTGTTGTTGTGGAGTGGAACGGTATGTCATATCACATGACAGTATGTCATGTCACATTAATTCACTGTGAGTAGTTTGGCTCAGGTGTGCAAAGACCAGTCATTGAATAATACTCATAATAAATAACGCATTAGAACATTGCATCTACAGTATAAGAGCCTATAGACCAATCTATAGAATAAAAGCATTTGACCATTGTATCTATAGCATAAAAGCACTTGAGTGTTGTAAATATAGTATAAAAGCACTTGAACGTGGTCTCTGTAGCATAAAAGCACACGGACATTCTCAAATTCGGACTAAGCATTGAATGTTGTATCTACAGCATAAAATCTTGCATATATAGCATAAAAGCACTCGAATGTTGTATGTATAGCATTAAAGCACTTCAACTAGTATCTACAGTATAGAATAAAAGCACATGTGCATTTTCTATATATTCAAATTCTAATTTTATTTGTCACATACACAGTCATACACAGTACGATATGCAGTGACATGCTTATACTGTACGTACGACCGCCAGTGGCCTTAAAAAAGAGAATTAAAGCTTATGATAAGAAATAAATATGAATAAAAGAAATACGATAGAAAAATTACATTTAACTAGGATAAAAATAGAAATAGAAATATACTGTACAATAGAACATTTTTTAAAAATAAATAAATTTGGTGAAAGAAAGATGGTGTGCAAATATGCATAAAAAGTGTCTATGCATATATATCATAAAAGCATTGGAACATTGTATACATAGCAATAAAGCACTTGAACTTATAGCATAAATGCACTTGAATATTGTAAACATCGAATAAAAGAACTTGATCTTATATACTGTATATACTGTACTGTACAGCATAAAAGCACTATAGCATAAAACACTTAAACTTGTACTGTATCTATTGTATAAAAGCACTTGAACTTTGTATATATAGCAAGATAGCACTTGGAATTATAGCATAAAAGCACTTGAACTTTGTATCTATAGCATAAAAGCATATGCATGTTATATCTGTAGCATAAAAGCACATGATTCTTCATCATCATTGGAAAAATTGGTCAAAGGAAACAGTGGAAAACTATAAAACACTCAAGGGATTCACTGGACTGAGAACTGCCCTGATATGAGTTCTTGTTTGATTTTAAACTCTGTGTGATCAGATGAATGGGATTGGACTTGGATATTGTTTTATTTTTGTGAAATCCTCAAAGGTTCCATGACTCCAGCCATGTCAGATAAATGCATGATGCAACGCTTGGTCAGATGCACTCGAGATCTCCTTACACCAGTGGCATCCATAAATCTTTCAATAGCAAGACATCTATATGGTTTTTTTTTTAAATCATTTCTAGCCAGTGCAGTGGGAACAGGAGCTCTGCAGACTTCTCTGAGCTCCACGACGGCATGATGTAGAAAGCTGCACCTGTGTGTGCAGTTACATGATCTCCAGCACTTATGTTTAAGACATTACAGCCCTCAAATATCTTCTCTGTAGTCAGTGTTGTGATTGGCACTATGGCAGAGAAATTGATATTACTTCCAACCATAATAGCACAAGGTTAACCGAAGAGAGCTTGAAAAAACAACAGGAATTCTAATTACTAATCACAGTGTTATGTCTGACGTTCGTCTGTCATCGTATAGTTCCTACAGCTCGTCAGTTTATTACAGGAAGCCTGTGTCATGTTCAATATACAGTCGTGGCTGAATGATCATAAAACAAGGAAATGTGCTACATGTTAATTATAGTATGAGCTATTTAGATTGTTTACTCAGATAAAAGTGCAACTACTCGTCTAAATAAAAACCTCACTCACTCAATTTAAAGTAGAAAAAAAACGTAAATACTGAGGTCAAAGTACAAAGGAAAGAAAAGGGGAAAAAATAGTGCATTTTGTTGTTTCTCTGGAGAACACGAGGAACATCAAATGTTAGCCAGAGTAATGATGGACGTAACCTTACAAATGACCTGAACGTGAAAAGCTAACGGTCACAACACGGTGTACTGTAAGTACTGTAGCAGCAGATAGATTACAGTCATGTGTAGTAGGTTAATTTTAGAGTTTCGATCATTCATACGTTGTATTGGTCTTTGTTTTTTTTTAATTAATGACAAGCGCAGTGCATCAAAAAAGATGAATTAAAAAATGTTGCATGACCCATGTTGCATGCTGTGAAAAATCCGGCACCATTGAAGGAGTTAAACTAATCTCAGGCGATTTGCGTTATATAAATAGGAAGGCTGGAAAATCTACTAAAGCAGGTGTGTAAACAGACTCCTGAGTGTGAGGAACGTTTCCCCTAAATGTGGACCTTATATGATTGTACAAGTCTTATCAGCGCTTTCCGTTCAAGGCTGTTGTCTCTCCAGTTGCTGCTGTGCAGGTGTGAACGAATGTGTTACACCGGTTTATTTGTGTAACACATTCGCATGTGAGTTACCCAAAAATGGATGCGGCATTTGTGATTTGCACAAAAGAAGAACAGCGTGATGTGATTTATCCTGGTGCTGTTATTTATCGAAGACTTAGTGTGCAGTATGGAGGAAGTGTGTGTGAATGGATAGATAAGTTTAAGAAAGATCGCACAAATGTTAGCCATCAGTGTTGGGGGACGTTACTCTTTAAAGTAACTAATTACATTACGAAATTACTGTCTTCAAAAAGTAATCAGTTACATTACAGCTTTACTTTCTGATAAAAGTATTTTTCCATTGCAGAAAATGAAAACTAAAATGTTGTTATAGTCAAGACCTTTATAATTATTCTACCATCATCACTCAGCGAAGTTTGGCCCATAATCTGTTAACTACTACTAATACCCCGATCTCACCTACGCGGTTTCGCGCGGTGGCCATAAGTACGGTTCATCATGATTCACCGCGGGTTTTAGTGCTGTGATTAGGTTTCCATCGCGCGTCGGTCTTCGCATAGTCAAACTGCATAGTTGAGATCGGGGTATAACAGCAGGAATAACAGAGGGGGGGCGGCTTAAAGGATAACGAGTCACTTCTGATGAAGAAGCGAAGACAGCGGTGCATTCATGGCTCGCAGCTCAGCCTAAAACATTTTTTTAATTAGGGAACATGAAAGCTTATTGCCAGATGGACAAAGTGTATTGAAAAGCCAGGAGAAAAATGATTTGTAAAAATGATATGTTTGTATTTTCTAAAGGTTAATTAAAATCAATTCTACAGCCAGAGTGCAGATCATTGTTGACTCGCCCACATATTTTATGTAACGCTTTATGTAACTGCAGCCCCCTTGTGGTGGAACTGATTTTTTTCCAAAGTCAGTTTGTCTACACTGATGAAGCTTCTTGTACTTTGGATTTGCTGTCAATCATCAAAGTTATTATGTATACAAGTTCCCATAGCTGTAGTCCTACTGGCTCCTTGAATTACATCACTTTGAACCAAACCTCGATAACTGAACCTAATGTGATCTGTATAAAGTTCAGAAATGAACTTTTATAAACATTCAGAACTGTAGTGCCCCTATAAATAATCATCATAAAATAAATCTGTACCTAGGGGGTCCATGAAATTTATTTTGCCGTTAAAGGGGTCTTTGGCAAAACAAAAAAAAAAGGTTGAGAAACGCTTCCATAAGCAGGGGGGTTTTAGCTGAATCACACGCTTGCACACTGCCAAGCACTGTGTAAGTCCTCCAGAAGCCACATCTGAATAAACACAGCAAGGAAGGACTCGTTATTATGTTCACGTCCTTCAAATTTTACGTTTCTCCTGTTTTTCTAAGATGCTTCTACTTAGACTTTTGTAATTGAACCCAGTCTCTGATTTCACTTTTGCTCCAGGAGGCCATCAGGCACCTCCGTTTGTTCATATTGATTTTTTTGGGCTTGATTTAAGAACAAGGAGAACCCTGCAGCAGGCGACCAAAGGGAAAAAAAAGTGAGCGCGAGAGAGATGGAAACATAAAAGAGCAGCGAAAGAGGATGAGGTGTCTCTGGCGAGAAAGCTTTAAGTGTTGGTACGAGTGATCCTTTTTTTTTTTTTTTGAACACATGTGGCCCTCAGGGCCATCACCAGTGCACCAATTTTAGAGAATCAAGAATGACACTAATAAAGATATACAACCGAGAGTCCTGCTGCACCCTCGCTCACCCTGCTGGTGATGTGATATCATTTTACTGGCATGCTGATACTGTATGCTTTTTTTTTTTGCTATTTTCATCGCTGCTCTGGAAGATAAATCGGCTCGACGTGTTAATCCTTTTCTCAGAGGGGCAAATCATTTGTTTTAAACAATTGCAGTTTTATCTGCTAATGCTGTTGCGGTAAAGATTTGGGATTAAAAACAATCCAGAGACAGGGGTGAAAAAAAAAAAGACTTATAATGGGTTAAAGGCTGTATTGCTAATTTAAGGGGGGAAAAAAAAAGTAAGGATTTTATTCAAGACGTTTTAGTAATAATAAAGATTATACAGGTTTGTTTTTTTTTCCCTACTCTCAACCCCAAGATACATTCTTGCAGTCGTGTTTTGGCACCTTGTGCCGGAGACGTGATATGGAGGTCTATAATTTAAGTAATGCGATTTCCATTTTAAATCATATGAGTCCTTGTCAATATGTAGGAATGAAGATAACAGCTGCTGTGCTATCTTTTATAACCGAGTCGTATGGACCCCCTGGGCTAATCCCATCATTGGGCTTTGTCACTATCTAGAGATTCATCTACTATCCAGCTTGGTAACAAATAGAAAGCTTTTCCTTTTATTCCCTCCTATTCTGTTTTTTTATTTTTTATTCCCTCCTCTTCTCTGTAGAAGCTGCACCGCCTGACTAGAGCTGGTATGAAAGTGGAAACGCAGGACAATATCCTTCCCTGTGTCTTGGGTTGCATAAATGATCTTCAGCGAAAAGCTTTATTATTTCTTAAAGAAGAATCCTAACCTAACTGATCGTTCTCCAACAGTAACGCACGCCAGCACAAACACTGCTTTTGTATTTGCGGGTTCTGCTTGAGAACGTTCATTTCGCTTGTCAGTTCATTTTATTTATTTTTTCTTTTTTTCCCCTGAAAATTCATGCTTACTGGAAAGCGTTGAGTCGGTGTGCCCTGAACTTGTCACGCCATCATGTTTAGCAGGAGAACATGTTCTACATTTATTTCCTGGAAGGGGATTTAGGCAGTCAATCAAAACGTAGAATTTCCTCATTTTCTAGTGCACAAAGATGTTAATAATTTTCTCATTTGGCTTCTTATTGACCTGGCAGGCACAACAGACTAGCGAGGCAGTTTGGCAGGTCGGGAAAAGTCATCGGATATAGCTGGCAAAACCGCAAATCTTTCTTTTTTGTCGTTTTTTTTTTTTTTTTTTTTTCAAAACCAGACACATTATCTTTAAGTAACCATCTACAGTAAATGCAGCATTTCAACCAAAATTGTATAGAAATGTTTTAATTTCCTTTCCCATCTCGCCCTGGCTTTGATCCTGCGTAAACACATCACTCGCATCTCACTATAATGATATTTAATATGTTTTCCCAATTTAAATTTTTTTTTCTCTATGCAGCAAACGTCAAAACATCCTGTCAAAGTATCATGTAATGGCTCTAGTTAAATACATTTACTAGCTAGATAACTTGTATAGCATCGGTAGTATGACAGAGTTAAATAAAAACCTTGAACAAACAGCCGGCGGCGTTCTCCTGTCTCTGCTTTTGTCTTCTATAAGAACACTCTCCTACTGAGAGAGCACAGCAGGAGTACACATAATCAACACACACACACACATGGAAAAACAGACAGAGCGAGACGCCTGGAGATGCAAAGGAGAAGTACATAAAAGAAGAGACTGAAAAGAAATCAGGCCAGAAAACATAACTAGTCCTTTTTCTGAGGAGTTACAGTACGTACACTACAGCATGACTGAGTGCAGATTCCATGTTGTCTGATTACAGAATGGATTTGGACCAGAGCAAGTAGCTAGACATGCTTTGTAAATATACAAGAGCTAATCCAAACTTTGGTGCGTTTTCTTTCTTAATTTGAACAGGAGCCATATATATTTAAAAACCCAATCACAGCACAATGTTTCTGCGTGATGTGGAAAAGAATTCCAAAAAACTGTTCGAGAGGGAAAGCAGGCCTACGTGCGAGAGAGAGCACGACTTGTGGAACAGATGAGGACTATGGTGTCGCGAACCACTTATTTATTTTTCTCCGTCAATACAGTAACTATTTGAGTATGTTTCCTTAGAGCAAAATATATAACACAAAAAATTCAGGCCTGTTTTTAGGTGTTCTGCGGTAGATTTAGTGTTGCGCTATTATACCACACTTAACTTTTAGAACTTTTTAAGTACTGCACTGATGTGACAGAATCCAAATGCAACCCGAAAAAAATAAGTATTGGGGGGAAAAAATTTAAAAACACAATTTACTAAACTAAATGTTGTTTTTGTAAATATTTTTAGTGAACACTAAAATGCAAACCATTCGAAATACATATAATACAGTCCATAACATTATATATACAGGGTGGGCCATAAGTTTCCATACTGTACATAGGAAACATTTTAAAGATTTTTTATAACAAACAATTTATTCATATAATGTTCTCTACATGGTTACTATTGTTTTGAAAACACAGTTACATGTTTCACCCAATGTTGATGAACACGCATTAGCACATCTGGAGATACAGTATGTTTGCAGCTGCTTTGGTGATGTAGTGATTTATGTCTCTTAACTTTTCCTGGCCTTCAACTGCCACCAAATTTATATACAGTATATATCTATCTATATATATATATATATATATATATGTATATATATATATATATATAAAGTGGTAAGAAAAAGTATTTGCCCCCTT
>JAQQZT010000039.1:29767238-29784848 GCA_030068275.1 Clarias platycephalus
TAAAGTGGTAAGAAAAAGTATTTGCCCCCTTACAAAGTCCTGACCTGAAACCAATTGAGATGCTGTGGCATGACCTTAAAAGGGCAGTTCATGCTCGAAAACCCTCCAAGGTGGCTGAATTACAACAATTCTGCATAGACGAGTGGGCCAAATTTCCTCTGCAACACTGTAACAGGCTCATTGCAAGTTATCGAAAATGCTTGATAGCGTGGCCCAACCAGTTATTATATTTAGGAGGCAAACACGTTTTCTCACAGGGCTATGTAGTTTTGGGCTTTGATTTCCCTTAATAATAATTTTTAAAAAACTTTATTTAAAAACTGCATGATGTGTTTACTTGTGTCATCTTTGCCCAATAATTAAACCTGTTTACTGATCTGAAGCGTTAAAGTGTGACAAACATGCAAAAAAAAAAAAAAAAGAAATCAGTAAGGGGGCAAACACTTTTTCACACCACTATATATATTTTTTTATTATTATTATTTGATATATATATAAACATTTATAAAATAAATAGCCTCTAATAATATAATATCTTATATTCTTTATTTAACAGATGTCCGTATAGAACTGGGTGTAATATGGTTTCCAGGCTGCCAATCATTTTCGCTCCAGAAGATTTACAGTCGGTAAAGCTGAGCTATGCTTGTCGCTTCTGCGTGAGCGGTAGTAAATCTGTCTCATCAAGAGGATCAGGTGATTAAATTACAAAAGCTGGTACGATCAAGGGGCTCTTCAATTAGCTTATATCAAAATACAATGCATGGCCAAAAGAAATAATAAAAGATTTTAAATTGTCACACACACACACACACACACACGCCAATATATATTTTTTTGACCTTTATCTTTAGCTTTACTCATATCTTTGGGGTCCTTGAATATACGGCTGTTGCATCAGGGAAGAAAAAAAAGCCAAAGTTAAAAGTGCACGGACACAATTTTGGATAGGCAGTAATCCAGCTGGCGAGATTCCGATAGCTGTGGTGAGCTATGGGCTCCATGCGTCCTCTCCGAAACACGTCGAGCTCGACCTCATATCTGAAGGTTTCGTGATACCAAGTAGAATCTCTCTCATTTTCCGCCTCTCCACGTCTGTGTGTCCTTCTTTCGCTGTGTAGTCAAGCTGGCGTCATCGTTCTGATCCGTGCCAGAAGGCCAGCGAAATCTTGTCAAAGGAAATGGAAAAGTTGTGTGTCTGCCTCCCTCACACAGCCTCACATCGAGCGCTTTCTCATCTCCGTCTTTCCATCTCTTAGGCACGTATTCCTCTTTCTGTATGCTCTGTAATCAGGGCTGTGATTACAGTCTGACACTTTAGCTCGACAGCTGCTTTCATCATATCAACAATCCACAGCTCGAATATTTACATTCGGTTATACTGTATCATCAGGCATTGTTTCCATGTTCTCAGGCCGCAGCGATGCGGCGCTGGTCCACCGGCTACCGGGTCGATTTCTCCCTCAAGAAAACACTCCTGCCTGAACTGGTGCCTGTTTTCACATCACACTATTACCAATGCTAATAAGCTGTGAATATTTCCCCAGTGATGTGATGGACTTCTCTGTCCTCTAGGGAACGGCTAGTGTGCTGGCTGGCATTTACACATTTCTGACAGATCCGGAGCCTGAGTAGATTTCCTCCGGGCTACGCTGATGATGTTGATATTTCAAAACAGTCCTGCATTTCGTTCTTTCTTCTGTTATTTACTTTTGATATCGTCTCGAGCACGGGGTGTTAAGTCCAGCGCCACAGTCCGAGACTTCAATGTAACGCCACGTTAGGCTGAGATTCATGTTTTCAGCTGGAAACACAGTACACTCGCCATCCAAATCTGCGATGCCTTGTTAAGACTATCATCTCTTTAAGGCGCAGACTTTAATTGGAGACATTGCTCATCTCTGAGAGCGAGGGAAAGGCTTGGTCAGCTTATCTTTCAGACGGAGAGTGTGTTTTCTTTCCAAGTTGTCTGTTTTGAAGATCATTCTGCATACCTAATTGTGTAATTTCCGCACAAGTAGTGCATCCTCCAGGTATTTCAGCTGTTTTAGAAATTAGTAAGTGAGTCGTTAGCGAAATTCATGCATGCATGCTTCTTTTGAATAGCGTGTATGGATTGAACACAGTCAGCATCATCTCTCCTGCTTTCAGCTCAGCCACTAGTTGAACCACACACTCCCCCGTCTGACTGTCTTTCATTAGACTGGTTGCTGCCCGTCTTCGTTTGAAGCTGCCAGTCAATCTGTTTGAACTTCAGAGGAGCAAGCATGGGGACGTGGAGAGCGACAGAAGCCAGTCATTTACAGTCGAATGAGCAGCGTAGGAAGAACTGGGGGGGCTGTCGATAGGATAAGAGCGCATGTGAATTCGTGGATATGCAGAGCTGGTGAATAGAGTATAAGTGGTTATATGCGTATTGTCTATTCAGAATCGGGTCACACACCTGCTTAAGGCCATTTCTTTTTCTTTCTGTAATTCATATAGCGCTCGTGATGTTTTGATATTCAGATTCCACGTTGAATGCATCCAGTGGCGTTTGATGAGTCACATATAAGCGGTGGCTTGAGCTCATCAGGCTTTCATTTGGAAAATGGGTCCTATCAGCGTGATCAAGGTCAGGTGAATGTTAACGTTCTTGTGAAGCAACTGCTAATCAGCATTGCCACTGGGAGTCTTTTCACGGGTACTTAGTGTTCTCAGGATCTTGGCTCTAAGCTCCGGGCTACTCTATGATTTGCAGTCTGCTTTAGCATCTCACTTCATCATTTCGCATACATCTACAGTACAAGAACCATGCATCATCATCATCATCATCATCTGAGCAAACACCTTTTAATTAATATGCGACTCCTGCGGTGTAGGTTTAACCCATTTTTTCCCCGCTCCTTGTTTTGGAAGTCTGTCAGCTCAGCTCATCACGTGTGCTAAATGACGTTTTAGTGTCCCTCACCAGTGTCTGTTTGCCCTTGCGTTTGTTTCCCTCCATGAGCGTTGGCATGTAATTCCGCGTGTGTGCACGCGCATGTTCCGTTGCTCCTCACTGTCCGCTCATTCACGCCTTGTTCAGGTGTGTGTAATTATGCTGGTAATAAAACCTGGAAGGACTCCACCTGTCCGTCATTGATCTCTCCCTCATCCTTTTTTTTTCTCTCCCTCTTGTCTTTCAGCTGACAGGAAGGATACGCTTCATCACCTCACATCATGCGACTAGCTTTTTTTGTTTACGCTCAGAGCTTTGATTTTGTCACTCAGGCTTTTGTAGCATCTTCTGTCATCTGTGTTGCGTTAGTCGCAGCAGTTCATATGTATGTATATCCAGTGGTTTACCATCAAACTCTAGGCTACCTTTTTCATTTCTTTTTTCAGATAACATTGCGCACAGGTGTCTGGATCTCGATACCGTAAGCTATTAGCGAAAGGTTTGTGTGTTATCTTGGCCTAGCAGCCGGCATAGTTGGAATTCTGAGCAGATTTCCCAATCCTGTTAAAATGAATTAAATAAGACTATTTTGAACGGATTTCTTATAGAAGCGACGCTACAGGGGGTTTAAGCTAAGTTATTGAGTTCCTAGCACAAGGTACAGCCTTTTATGCACATGATATGGTCATGTGACCTGCAACTTGTGCTGTAACAATACGTTTGTATTAAAAGGAGATTAATGTATTGCGCATCGATGATTTGGATGACTGGTGATTTATATTCAGTGCTGTGAAAAAGTATTTACCCCTTCCTGATTTGTTTGATTTTTTTTTTTTTTTTTGCATATTTGTCAAACTTCAATGCTTGAGTGTGACAGAAATTCAATTATTGTAATATTACACAAAGATAACCTGAGTGAATGCAAAAGCTGTTTTTAAATAAGGATCCCCCCCCCCTCCCCAAAACCCCCTTTGAATCATGAATGAACTGTGATTAACCACATTGTTTGAAAATCCGAGTTAAATTTCACTTGTCACACTCTGGCCTGATTACTGCCAGACCTGTTGAATCAAGAAATCACTTAAATTGAACCTGTCTCACAAAGTGAAGCGTGCTGAAAGATCTTAAAAAGCAACGCATCATGTCACAATTTAAAGAGGAGTGGCTCTGGACTCAAATATGATGGAGATGCTGTGGCATGACCTTAAACAGGCCGTTCGTGCTCGAAAACTCTCCAGTGAGTGTGAATTTAAACAATTCTGCATAGAAGAGTGCATCAAAATTCCTGCCGCCAAAAAGGGTGGCACAACTAGTTATTAGGTTTAGGGGGCAGTTACTTTTTTTCACTTAGGGACAGGCCAGTTTGTACAGCTGTTTTTCCTTAATAAATGAAATCATTGTTTAAAAACTGCATTTTGTATTTACTCAGGTTTTCTTTGTGTAATATAAAAAAAAATGTATGATCTGAATCATTTAAATGTGACAAACAGCAAAATAATTAGAATATACCTTTTTGTAAAATACTTTTTTACAGCACTGTAGAAGTTGCTTATCCCATAATAATCGCCACACACATCCTTTACATTACCGTATCCAACTCAAATAGTACTTAAGACATCGTTTTAAAGAACTTCAGCGGATATGTTATTCCAAAATGACCTTCATGAGCAATAGCTATCAGGTTTATGAATTATTTTCACTCAGCATGCTTACCCTAATTCTAGTCACATAGTCACGTCACTTCAATCTGAACAGGACCGGCACAGGTAGCACACACTCCTGCAGGAGACTAGTGTGTCTGCGCGTCCCACTGGTACCATCACCACATAATTATGAGCACAAGTGCCCGCCACTGACAGATCGCCGAAAGTCCAGCCAGCCGAAAATCAGCGCACCTGCACATCGTTTCAGCTCTTGGCACCGGCTCCGGCGGAATAATAGTCAACGGTATCAGAATGAGGAGAGGACTCGTACGCTGTTATTGCAAAAGCTGAACAGGCAGGTGTACTGACGCCAAGAGCCGCCACTGTTTTACAGCAAATACTCTCAGAAAGCTCAGAGTCGTTCAAATGAAAACAAGCAAAGATTGCTTTCACTAATTACTCCAGGATGTTTTAACTCATCAAGGTGACTAGACTTGTTGCATAAATTTTAATCGCGAGCCTGAGAAGCGATAATTCCCCCCACACACACGGTAATTGTTGTATTGGTAGAATAATTTTGTCCATTTTATCTGAAGAAAAATCTCACAGCACTGTTGAATAGTTCTGTTTAGAAGGTGTTGATTAATTTCCTGTTACAGCAGCTCTCATACATACTACTGTAGCTCTCCTGCAAGGTTGGTGCTGTATGTATTACTGTGTTCATATCATTATGTAATAGTTTCTGTAGTCACAACAACTTCTACCAACTTGTCAGTGCCATGACACATTATAGTGGGTGTTTTTTTTTTTCTTCTTTTTCTTTATTTCCTTCTGTCCTACTGCTTTTAAGAGAGAGTTAAAGGAGTAGTGAGGAAGTAACTATTTACAGAATATGAAGCTACTCCATGGTCCCTAGTTGGACTACAGTGGTTCTTAGATGGATGGATCGAAACTAAACTATAAATGGACAATAAATTGTTAATTCTTTCATAAATATAATTAAATTGTTGGCAAATTGTCGTGATATAAGAAGAATAAAGCACTTTGGGTGGAAACTGTAGTTCTGGTGCTTTAAAATCATCATCATTAAACAAAGGACAAGCACAGGACCTCAATGATCCATTATTATTCCAAACAAACAAAAATACAAATTAGGAAGCAAGAAGGTATTTTAATTCTTTGGTCAAATTTAAACCTTTTAGAATCTACAGTAGCTTGTGATTTTAAAGATGGAGACCAGTTCCTCTTTTTGGAGTACCATTGTGCCTACACATTATCAATAGCAAACCATTGTTGAAGTTAAATAAAAAAATCTCTTAAAGTTATTTAGTTAATAATTAATTCTTTTGGTTGTCTTATTTTACAAAGTTTTTTTATATAGAATCCAACGTTAGTATTTCCCTGTTACAAAAGGTTCCATTTATGTTAAAATCCCTTAGAAGTCCCACATACTGTTATTTCTTTACCAAGTTAACATATTGTAAGTCTCCATGTTTCCCCCAGTGTGTGTGTGTGTGTTAATGCTATAGCTGAAATTACCCTCGGGCAAGGCTCATTTTATACCTCGATCTCCCTCTGTTTTACATCTTCTCCGAATGCAGTATTTCAGTGTCCGTGTTAATGAGCTACTGCTGAGCCGAGTCCCTTCAGAGACCAGTAGAGCTGAGGGACAAGCTGGGGAGGTCCATTATATTCTTATACTGTATGAGATCACAATAATCAAATCACAAATCAAATTGACTTGTTTAAAAAGAAGGAAAAAAATTTTTTTTTTCCCTGTCACATTTTTATTATTATTATTATTATTATTATTATTATTATTTGTATGTACCCACTGGAAATCCCCGTGAACATCTAAAAATGACTAGAAACATAAAGTCGGATTTGCCCTGAACTTATATATAACAATTTTAAGGAAATTTTAGGTTCAACTGGTTCAACAATTATTGTTTTGTTGTTGTTGAGAGAGGAAACTCATTAAATATCACACATGTTGTTTACTTACTACTGGTAATGTATAAAAATATATATTTTTAATCCCTTGATTACGTTGGCAGTGCATGTGTCAGAGGGTGATGTTGTGTAAAACATCACAGTGCGCTCTCCACCGCTGCAGTTCAGGTTCCGACTCACGTTCATGCGAGATAAACCGAGAAGTAGTTTCGTCCGTACTTTATCGCACTTGTCCTCGCTCGAAACAGCTGATCTCTCAGTCTGTGCTCTCCAGCGATGACTCTTCACTCATGGCTGAGTGGCATGTGCAGATCACAGATTCGAAATCACGCTTTCTTTAATCCTCTCCACATGAGCTTCCACTCAGTGCGCGCTCTAGGCCCGGGCTTTTTTGGGCCATTTTATTTCTAGGGTTCTTTAATCATTATTAACTGACTGAGAGCGAGCGCTTTTAGTGCCTTTGTGGTATGATCATTTGAACAGCTAATTTCTTCGTTTTTTATTCTTACTTCCCCGAAAATATTCAAAAACATAACCGCATCAAATCGCATTATTAAATTCTAACATGGTCCTCCACGGAACCTGTATGAATGGCAGAATTTTAATACTTTAGCTATTATTAATAGTTTGATTGCTACAGCATTTTGAGTCAAACGTTGATGGTTAAATACAGGAAATATATAGGAATATTCTTTTTTGGTGTTAACTTTGGGGTAGCTCGGGTGGTTTGGCGTGCCGTGCGGGGTAGAACATGAGCTCTATCGTAACATCATTTAAAAGGATGTGGCCATTATGTGTGAAGTTGCACCAAGTAGTGTAGTTTAATGTAACCTTAAGTTATAAATAAAAACCTTTCAACTAAGTCCAAGTATTAGAATCTACAGTATATTAAGAACTGTAAGTGAAATAGGTAATTGTAACTTAATTGTAATAATTATGAAATGCTATTTTAATCAGTCGATAATAATACTTAAATGCAGATGAGGATTGCGGCTGCCTTGCGGCGGACTCGTTTATTATTAAAATGCTTCTGTTGCTTGATGAAGAAGCGTTTACCGCTTCCCTGTGTGTCGTGTCATTCATCCAGTTTATGGCATCATGTGACTGACTGGCTGATGATGATAAAAATACAGCAATAATGTTTTTGAATACTTTATGCACTCATGTGAAAGTGTGTGAAATAAAAAAAAAGTTGTTTAAAGTTTTAAGCCACCCTCATTCATTTCTTCATATTAAATTTAATTAAATGATATAGATTAAATAAAAAAACATTGTACAAATGTTTTACTGTGACAGGCTGCAAAGTGCCTAAAGATACAATTTTAAAAATCGGTTGTATATGTAACAACCTCAGCAGCGACCTCATTTCCCCTCTCGTCTGTTCCAACCACTCAGCATTCAGCATCACCGGTACACTAATCACCGGATCATCTGTCATCATCTGCACCTGTTTCTCACTGGTTCAGGCCTTAAGTTAGATAGTTTTTTTATGCTGGAATGATTCATATGTAGCTTAACAAAAAAGAGAACCAAAAAAAAAACATTTCTCTGAAACTGCTCTGGGACTGGACTGAAATTTTGAGCCAAAAGCTTGTCAAAAACGAAAGCCAAGTAAGTCCTTCAAGAAGCCTAGGGAACTATTCCTCAAGACTACGTTACAAATACAAGAAAATCTGTCTCTTTTTTTGAAGCAAAATAAAAAGAAATCAGGGTGGATCAAAACTTTTGCACAATGGGTACCGAAAAGTGTATTACTAGTCTGCATTTTGATCCTCGTTTCTTTCAGTGCAAGCTAAAGGAAAACCGAATAGTTTGGAGATAGAAATTTGGTTACAGAAAAGGACATAAGATTAAAAATTCTGAGAACAGCCAGGGCCACATGCATGAATAATGAAATCAGAATCAGAATCAGAAAGAGTTTTATTGCCAAGTACGCTTGCACGTACAAGGAATTTGTTTTAGTGACGGAGCTTCCAGAACAAAAAAAATACAAATGACAAGACAAAAAAAAATAAAATAAAATAAAATAAAATAAAATGTCATACACTAACGGAATTGTCATACATATATATATATATATATACTATATAGTGTATTCGCTTACTTGCCTTCACAAGCGTGTGAACTTGAGTAACATCCAGTTCTTAATCCATAGGGTTTAATGCAGTATTATGTTGGCCCACCTTTTGCAGCTATAACAGCTTCAACGCCTCTGGGAAGGCTTTCCACAAGGTTTAGGAGTGTGTTCATGGGAATTTTTGACCATTCTTCCAGAAGTGAATTCGTCAGACACTGATGTTGGACGAGAAGGCCTGGCTCGCAGTCTCCGCTCTAATTCATCCCAAACATGTTCCATTGGGTTGAGGTGCAGTCCAGTCAAGTGCTTCCACACCAAACCCGCTCATTCATGTCTTTATGGACCTTGCTTTGTGCACTGGTACGCCGTCATGTTGTGTACAGGAAAGTGCCGTCCCCCCAAGTGTTCCCACAAAGTCGGAAGCATGAAATTGTCCGAAATGTCTTGGTATGCTGAAGCATTAAGAGTTCCTTTCACTGAAACTGAAGGGTCCGAGTCCAACTCCTGAAAAACAGCCTCATACAGTACCAGTTCCTCATGAATGCGCTTTGGGGAAAAAAGGTCAAAATTTCCTTATATGTGGAAAGTTTTCCCAGAAGAGTTGAAGCTGTTATAGCTGCAAAGGGGGCGGAGCCAACATCATATTAAACCCTGTGGATTAAGAATTGGATGTTACACAAGTTCATATGCGAGCGAATACTTTGGCAATATACTGTAGGGTTTAATACTTGAAACTATTGTATAGTTTTGATTTAGATTTAAGCTGCTTTGTTCCTAGGCTTGGTGGACTAGTCCACATTTGACTCGCGTTTTCGATTGTTCCTGTCCAACTCAGGGCCACTCCTTCAGCACATCACCTACAGATCACAACTACAAAACTTTCCCAGTTTTTTTCTCAACTCCTTCGTTTTCAGGCCGTTCTGTAAAGCACTGGGACACTTTGTGTTGATGAGGGCCACGCAGGTGAGATGGATTTCTGAATATTTGCTGGAGGGATGTTTCAGGCCGAGCTGTTTGTTACACGTTTAACATGCGCGCACGTGCTTCTGGAATGACCCAGGTTAATAACAATTCTGATTCCTCTGTCTTGGAGAGAGATGACTCAGGATTACCAAACTGTCCTTGAATTTCTGCTTATTTGAGCTCATTCGCTTTCGATTTTAAGGCGGTTGGAGCTCAATAGTTAAGAAAGGTTGTGCGTTCAGATCCCAGCTCTGCCTGTACTGTGGTTCGAAGCTACAGTAGGTGCGATAAAAGTGATGACCTTTCACTTCTCTGACTTGCTCCGGATAAATGCATCGGTCAACTACCGTGTGAGAATGAAAATGTAAATACGTTCTTAAAAATAAAAAAAGTTCCTAATAATCCATAAAGTTTATTTATTTATTGCGCAATTTAAAGACCAAATGATGCGTTATAAAGTAAACATATGCAGAGAAGATAGTGGTGCTGATTTCGTACAGTACGTGCCAACAACGCTGTGACTGCGCATTAACGCACACGCATCATTCAGTATGTGCATACTGTATGTTAGCCGTCTGCGCATACAAGCGGTACATTAATTAGGAAAAAATACAGTAAGTATTTAATTAAACATACATCTAACTAGGGTATCCATTTAAATAGTCATCTTAATTAGCAGATTATACCCATGAGCAACCACCGCTTTGGAGTTCGTGAACATCTAAAGGGCGGCGTGAGAACTGAAGGTCGAGGTGCAATCTGGAAAAGGATTTCGGATTAAAAGTTCACGCATCCTGAGATAACGGTCTCCAACAAAGCACAGAGAGACTGAGCTTCCCGAACAAATTTCTGATCACACTTTGATCTTTTCTTCTAATTGGTCTAAATGTCACTCGATCGCATGATTTGCCACATGGATACGGATTGGTGGATTGGCTCCTGAAAATATGAGCGGTAGAATTAATTTAAATGAAGGCTCTTGCAAACACTCTAATGTCATGTCTTCTATTGAAAAAAAAAAACAAAAAAAAACATTATGGTTATTTAAACACTTTCACCGCTCCTTCATCGAGGTCCTAAAAATGTCCCCCTCGGTAAACGAAGCGTGATGTCCTCAGCCGAATCTCTAGTGTGCTTCAGCGGTGCCGTGTTGTGCTCGCTCTAAAAGTATGACAAACTAATTAAGTGCACTAATACACATGGTCTGGAATCCCTGTTTGAGCTACAGTATGAGTTGCGCTGTTCTTTCATCACACATTAAGAAGTTATTTCAGTCTGCCTAGTCCTAGTGTGTTTCGCAATCCTCACAGTTTACAGCGCCTCGAAACAGCTCTGCGCTGTTGAGCGCGCTAGAAAGATAGAGACTACAGTATATTCTTTTCATTACTGTTAGTGTAATACCGAATTGCACGCTTATTATACTTCGAATTTCTCATCCCGTCCCAGTCCCGTTATTGCTCTACAGGTATTCTAAATTGATTCCAGTGTTTTGTTGTTTGCTGAGCTACAGGTGAGGTACATCCTGTGTCTCACACAGCATCTCTGTTTGCTTTTTACTAGTTCAAGCTTCATTCAGTGTTTTTTATTCCCCCCCCCCCCCTCCTTTCACTCCTGGACATAAGAACCTGAGGTCAGTAGGTCAGAAAGGAAGATCCTTGTTGTTCCTCCCACTGCCTGAGGCGCAGATGTTTCACGGTCATTAGGGTCCAACTGAAAGGTGTGAGTGACTTCCCTGATCAACATCCTGTGCACCCTCCTTGCTCTCTGTGTGCTTGGTGAAAGAAAACAAGGATGCACACACACAGGAAACAAGTGTGTTGTGTGTTTAATGACACTGTGCGTTTTTCAGATTTGTTTCTTTTACCAAGTGGGAAGAGGTGTCGGGATTTTTCTGAATACAGTAATAGTTGCTAGGCAGCGCGGTGGCTTAGTGGTTCGCACTGTCGCCTTTTGCACCTCCAGGGTCTGGGTTCGGTTCCCTCCTCAGGTTGCATTGGGTTCCTGTTGTTCCTGTTTTTGGTGGGTTTTCCCCAGGGGCATCCAGATCAAAGACATCCAGATTGGTCTAATTGGCGTTCCCAAAGTGCCCCTAGTGAGTGAATAAGTGTGTGAGTGTGTGTGCCCTATGATGGAGTGTCACTGGTGCTGGTATTAGGTTCTAGTCTAGAACCCATGCTCATGTACTCTTACTCATTAAAGAGTAAAAATTCTTTGTTGCCAACACCCAACACCGGGTATGCTTTTGCTAATAAAAGGACTACGCATAATGACAGAGATCTGGACATAATTTATAATTAATGATGGCAGTGAAAGCCAGAGCGCCTGCCAGCTCTCTGACCTGAATGCACAGCGCAATATCAGTGAGCATCGTCATTAAAAATGACTGCGACGTGCCATGAATATAAGGCAAAGTTACACAAAGTTATGTGAGCGTGAAGCAGTGGAGGCGAACACTCGGGGAAACTGTCACGCTTTCAAGAAAGAGCACTTTATTTCAGCAAGCACCGAGGCATGGTCCACAGCGTCTACAGACATTCGCAACCTTTATTAAAGAGTCTGTTAACATCTATATCATCATGTCACTCAGCAGTGTAAACAGAGAAGTGCTCCGTGACAGCCGTGATTGATTAAATGCTCATTTCTTTATCCTTATCCGCAAAAAATAAAAAGCATCTGAATGATGCATTCCCTCCCGACTACGAAAAGGGAAAAAAAATGACCATAGACAACCACAAAATCACATTAATAAAAATTCAGTACGCTTTTCCATGGTTGGCTAGCCGACCTTGACGGCGCGGATCCAATACATATCCCAGTTAATCGACCAGCGCGACCGTCTGAACGTTATGTAATGTATGTCATACACTGTGTCTCTGAGTCACACCAGACTCCACTGCAGTTCACTATTGGATTTCCTGCTTTTTGTTCTAATGCGGAGCCAATACTCAGAAGATAGCGGTAAATAAGTGGACCAATAAATAAATAAAAATGAATAAGGACCAACCGAGACACCTCGGATAGTTTAATGGGCTTCAAAGCCGTCCTCGAGCTGTCTCTCATTCTCGTTCGGGGTCAAGGATCGAGGGAAGCCGAAAGAGAAAGAAACCCTTTATGGACACCGAATCGGCCCCCTGGAGACGTTTTGTCCCTCAAAGCTAAACAATGTTAGGCATCTCGAGTGAAGTCTTAACATTTCCTCCAAAGGGCAGACCATAAACTATTAATGGACAGCTGTCTGTCTAGATGCCCAAGCAAGAGAAGGTGTCTTTGTATTGAATCCTCATGTGGCGCATTACTCCTGAGAGCCATAAAGTCACAGTGGGGGTCTCTGTCTGTCTCTCCGTCTCTTCCTTTCCACCGCCGACACAGTAGAAATGGTCGTTAGTCATAAGAGTGTTTGGGAATATTACAATATGCAGCAGGATGATTATCGGTTGTCTCAGTTTGTGGTCCATTTCCTCCACAGCAGGAGAGTGTGCGACACCTACATTAGTGTTATGTGTGAGGAAAAAAATAAGTAATGGCATCACTGGTTGAGGCGTGAACAGGCAAGGATTGCTCGGTGTAATGGTTTTCCTTGGGGTTTGAGTTGGTTCGGCTGGGCTTTAGACTGATACACAGTGTCTAGTCATAAAAGAAACAGACTGTATAACGTTTAATCAATGTTAGGAGCAATAACAGTTTTGCTAACGCTGGTGCTTGGGGACGCACTGGCAGTGGGTAGCCGCCCCATGGGTTCAGAGCGCGTGTCTTGGTTGGTGTGTCTTATTGTTACCTGGAATACATTTAAATGTAAATCTTACTGTAATACATTATTAAATCATGTATTATTAGGTTATGTAATTCAGCTTTTCTATTTAGTTAAATGATTATTGTAATTTTAGTGCTTCACTACACAGAAGAAAATTATAAAAAAACACCAAAGTCTTGCTATAAACTTTTCCGTGTACTAGACTCTTCTCTATCTGCTTGAATAAAATCTTCTCAGAACTGCTTTTCTATAATCAATACTTTATGTGAAAAGAAATTCCAAACTCCAAACGTTCGACCCCAGATTTTTTTTTTCTTTCTTTCTCCGTCTCTCTGCAGTACATTATTTCAAAAGTGCGTTTTGTTTTTCTTTACTCTTTGTCTTATATTCTTTAATAATAGATATTTTGCTCAGGGCCTAAATAATACACACCTTCATCTTCAGCCCTGGACATTTTTATATTCACACTTTAAGAGTTTGTTGTTTTAAGAGTTCCTCAAGTAAAACAGGAGAGAAGGTGTCTAGTAGCCTGACGCGACCTGTTGTCGCTAAATCATAGCGAAACCCATTAACAAATGTATCACGAGTATAAAGCATGTCGAGGTATTAAAGTAATCGCTAAACAGCTTGAAAAGTGATAATTAACAATGCAATTAACAGCACAGCAGTCTTTGTAATTAGCAACATAATACGATCGCAGCAGCGCGCAGTGTACTTATGACTATATGAAGAAATATTTAATATTAATCAATATTATAAATGCTGTTTGTTAATTATGTCATTTGGAAAGAATGGCGAATGATAAAATGAAGCCTAAGTTGGATTTGAATGTGTGTTACGCAGCACATGTTGAAGTCGCTGGTGCTTTCATGTGTGCCGTATTGTATTCAGGATACCCCCTTGAAGTGCAAATAAAAAAAGCCGTATAATTCAAGAATAAATGTATTAATTGATGATTATTTCTTTTTATTTCCGCAGATCGACCGCATCATCTTTTGCGTCTTCTTGGAAAATGACTACAGGATTTACAATGGGAAGATGTCCACCTACTTCCCTACAGGTATTTGATCTTTTTTATTGCTCGCGTCGCTTTATTTACCGTTCTGCATATCTTATGCGTATCTGAATCTGCTAATTTACATGGACACAGATGTCAGCCTTGCTTTGAGAGGTGGTTAACATGCTCTTTAAGTACAGATAAAGCAATTTAAATAACAGCTCATGCACACATCTTTCATACACACACGTGTCAGGCTTCGTGCATACCTTCAATAACAGCATTTTCAACAGGCTAATTATGAGCCAAAGCTGTATAATGTATGAGTGCTGGTTAATATGAAAATATAATGAAGTGTCGGGTCATTTATTTTTTTATAGGGGATCCTTCAGGACAAAAAAAAAAAAATTTTTTTTTAAATTAAAATGCTACAGCTTTTTTATTGGGTTCCATGTTTGCGTAATCTATGAACCTCAGAATCTGACACCCTGCTGCCTAAATGTTCTTGGCACCTTTCTATCCCCCACTTGACATACATTCAGAATTGAGTTGCATGTGCGAACAGCTTCATTAAAAGCAGTTGAGGTTCAACATGAAGTGAAATTGGCTTCTACATTGATTTGCAAAGCAGTAAAGTTTTAGAAGTAATGTATAGAGTAGATTAGTTATGACGGTCCTGATACTGAACCTTGTGGGACACCATGCAGGATGGATCTCTCTTGACTTGTTTTTTTTTTTTGAGAAGGGAGATATGTCGTTGCTCATTAAATTGCTTTATTAGTTAACAAGTTGAATAGGTTACCAAACTAAAATTGATATGAGGGGAGTTTAAGTTAAACCAGGACATTTGATTTTGCAGAATAACAGAACAGATATGAGAGTCAAAACTTCCCTTATTTCACTATATAATCCCCTGCTACACTAATGCACTTATCCCAGCGTTTCAATAGTGCTTGGATACCATCTACAGTAGGTAGAATGTTTTCTCAGTATGCTGGAGCCATGATCGAACTAGCTTCTTCTCATTTGAAACGCTGGCCTCCCAGGAACTCCTTTAACAGTCCAAACATGTGTAAGTGGCTTGGAGCTTGGTCAGGGCTGTAGAGCGGATGTGACGATAACTCCCAGCTGAGTTCCTGTAATGTACAAGTAGTGTTAGTGAATGAGTGTGTGTACAGTTCCCACAGACAGACTTATCCGTAAGTTTTCAAGGATCAGGTGTTCCACTTGGAGAATGTTCATGCAGTGAACAGGCTCTGAGCCACCTCACCTGAGCGTCTCATCACCGTACTGTGCTTGAAGTCTTCTGTAAGTGTCGGTCAGTTTTATTCCTTCATTCACGAGAAATTTCACCAAGTCCCGGTTAGACTCGAACGGCCCTCCTGTTAGATTCAACTTCACAATGTTAACTCTCCGGAAACACCCAAACACGCAAGGAGAACAGGTGTGGGACAGTCAATGAGTGAGCGTACGGTATAATATTTTATTTTTATTCGCTCTCAGAAGTTGATTCGGCGTAGGCTGAAGTTCCTCGTACAGAGTGCGATCCAACATGGCTCTGATTCTGTCATCACGTCCAGTCATCCAAAACCAGGGGAAAAGACCTCTGATGTATTTGAGGCAGAGCCACAGTGAATCATTGTCAGTGAATCACACAACGCCTCACACCTTTGCAAGTCTGGTTCTCGTTCGATTGTCAGCGTGGGCCTGTCCCTGTTGCTGAAGTGGTACGTGACCCTCACAGACTAAATCTCTATCTAGGCTCTTTGGTCTGTCTTTGGTTTTGTTCTCGCTCTCATCCCACCTCCTTTCCTGTTTCGCCATGGCGCGAATCTCCTGAGACAGAACATCATCCAGTTCCCACAAGCCAGTTCCCGTTTTGCAGTCACGTTCCATGGAAAGGGCACCGCTCTCAAAGGACGGCCCTTTTACTGATGTTTCTTTGCCTCCCCAGATGATAAACAGTCACATTATGCAGTAAAGAATGCTTTGTAGACCTGTTGGCCCTTCCTTAGCATCCCTGTCACAGAGTCTAGAGCATGTTCTATTCGATGATGAGGCCCTGTGGAGAACTTTTCAAACAGAAGTACCGTGAGGATTATGTTATTCACTCCAATGTTCATAGATACACACGCACACACACACACTCTCTCTCTCTCTCTGTCTTTCCCTGCGGCCCCACTGAAAGATGGCAGCCACTGGAGAGTCTCTGATTATATTGGGCCACCTCCTGCACACTCGGCCCGTCTCTTTGCGTTAGCTCTGGGAGATGAGACAGCGTAGCCACTTATTTCTCTCCATAACCACTCTCTAAGATTATGCCAGCTAGAATGAGCACATTGCCAGCACGAATGATCTTGTGCATAAAAACAGGTCTCTAATGCGATAACACAGTGGAAAGGAAGTCTTATTTTTGTTATTTTCCAAACCAAAGTTGTAAACTAAAACCAAAGCCTTTTGTTCTTCTGTAAATGTCAGTCAGTTTTATTCCTTCATTAACGAGAAATTTCAACAAGTCCCGGTTAGACTCGGACGGCCCTCCTGTTAAATTCAACTTCACAATGTTAACTCTCCGGAAACACCCAAACACACAAGGAGAACAGGTGTGGGACAGTCAATGTGCGAGCGTATAATATTTTATTTTTATACGCTCTCTGAGGTTGATTCGGCGTAGGCTGAAGTTCCTCGTACAGAGTGTTAGATTGTTTGAAAGAAAAAACAATGTGATGCTGAAATTTGGAATATTTCACCTGCCTCTGTGAATTCTGGCTGTGATAATTCCTCAAGCTATACCACTCGTTTTTATGACCTGTCTTGAATGGAGATGTGCATGTTTTTTCACACAGGATTTTTATTTTTTTTTATACCCGACAGTATTATTTTTAAATGATTCTAGTTGAAACGCTATAACTAAATTAAACTATAGTAGTAGAGCTGCGAATCATAGCTACACGGTCGATTCAATTTGATTTGATTTTGGAGAAATTGCGATTTTTAATTTGATTTGATTCAATCACACAAGCATATCTGATCTGTCTTACGCAGCTATATTTCTTACAGGTTTTGAAGTATTTAAATGAGCAAAAATAATTAATGAACATTAAAATACTCTGCAACTTGTGTTGATCGTTAAAATATCGTATCTCATACAAAGCGATTATCGTTCGTTTTTGTTTTTACTGCCACACTACTGCTCCACACTCCAGTCCAGTAGGTGGCAGTAATGCAGTAAGGCAAGGCAAGTTTATTTGTATAGCACATTTCATACACAATGGTAATTCAAAGTGCTTTACATAAAAGAAAAGA
>JAQQZT010000039.1:29784948-29806884 GCA_030068275.1 Clarias platycephalus
AGTCTCCTGGGATAGGCTCCAGGCCCCCCGCGACCCTGAATATAGGATAAAGCGGTATAGAAGATGAATGAATGAATTAATTAAAATAAAAGTAAAATATTAGGTAAACATAAAATAATGCAGTCGGTTCGGACGTAATGCATTCACCGCCCATCAGCTGAAAAGAAGGAGAAGACGACGAAGCAATAGTCTCACAAAAAATATATATTTTGCAAGTACTTAGCAGAAGATTTGAGCAGTTCTTATTTTCCTCAAATTTCAAGAATTTGTCAAGTTTAGACGATTTAACGATTATAAATTATCTAGTTTAAAACTACGGATTGACTCAGCAACAGTAACTGGCTCATTCATGCAGTGAATCAAATCGACCTACAAAAGATTGATTAAATTGCATAAACGATTTAATCGCACAGCTCTAATCAAGCGGCTAATTATAAAGCCTATAAGCAGATACCAAGAATTAGTGAATAAATGTGGACCTTTTCATGCTAAGGCACATGTTCATTTTGTGGGTCTTACTTTTTATACAGTATACTGTACCTGTATATTTAATCCTTTGACCACATGAAAGTAATCATCTCCCAAAACATGCAAGTATTTTAATGTTACCCTACTTTCTCGATATAAATTTTATGGCAAGGTTGTTTTTTTTTTGTTTTGTTTTTTTCTTTAAAAATAAAAAGGTTTTTTTTTTTTTTTTTTTTTTTTGGTTTTAGCTGTCTGCTCACTCTAAATAACATGTTCATGTCCAATCCAAATGTAGTTTTGCAAATGTCTGTAAGTCAGTGCACTTTACTTTTAGCATTATGTAAATGAAATGCAGGTGTGGTAGCATGGCAAGTAGCATTGTTATTAAAGCCGCAGGTGGTGAAGGTGAAAGGTTTGGGAGATTAAAAAGGGATAGAGCTCATTTCAGGGTAAATGACATTGTGGCAGCGGCAGGGTCACCGATGTTAATTGCGACCCCTGGGTGATTAATGAGATTCATCTGCTCTGTGAAGTTCTTAAAACTGCGTTTCTTTTTCATGCTCTGACAAATTCCAGTCTTTCACCCTCTGTTAGTGAGTTCTTCATGAAAGCACCAGTCTTTGTTCTATTAAAGCACCTCCCCCCCCCGAACTGACATCAGGGTCTTTATTACCGCCGTTATATCTAACGTTGGGCAAGTCAAGAGGGAGAAACGGCACAAATACCCTGGTTACCACCCGAGATGAAGAATACTTATCCGGTGTAAGTGGCGCCTGCAGTGATCATTAGAACTTGTGTCCCTAATGGCATGTAAGATATTGATTGAAGAAACTGATAAGATATTGATTGAAGCAAGGATACTGTAGCTTGGTTAACATGGCCGTGTGTGTGAAGTCTCACCTCAGGACTCACCTCGGGTTGTGGGAGAGAAATATAATAAGACCAATTTAGCACCTCTAGTGTTCCTGTCATAAAAAAAACACTGTGAGAATATAAAGTCTTCGAAAAGCACAATCTTTGCACTACTTCATCCCTGCAGGATCCAAGGAGCCTGGAAAAAAAAAACCCTGCAGCTTATTTGTACCGGGCCATAAAGGCCTGTCGTATTCTGTTCAGATATTCACATTTAGCTCGCCAGAAGTGTCACTGTCACTTTAGCTCTTGTATCTCAGCTTCCTCTTTCTCATTTTGCCTTTGTCTGTTTAACAAGTCTTACACCATCATCCATCAGATCAATGTATTTTTTTCCCCCCTTCTCACTATTTCAGAAAGTACAGTCAAATGTGAAGCTGATCTCAAGAACCGTCAAGGAATTATAATTTAAAAAAAAAAAAAAAAGATGTAAATCACTTGAGTTCAATTCAGTTCACCATTTTTTCCGACCACAGCTTCAGAAAAGGCGTGTTTTTGTGCTCCGATATCAACTTTGACACGACTCTTAATTCCGATGCATTAATTATGTCTTTTTATACCACAGGCCTGTTGATTACTCAGCTCTGATTAATCAGAAGGCGGTGATTGATTTTCTGTAGCAGCAGCTTTGACAGTAATCCCAGCTGCAAGGCAAATCACAGGTTTATACAAACACACTCATTCTAATACAGTATAGTCTCTATGGTAACAACTCGGGACTTCACAGTGACTTGTAGACATGACACATAGCTATTCATCAACACACAGGAAGCGAAGTGTTTGTAGCGTCTATGAAAGGGATCTCAAGCATCAGCGGGTCAGCCATGTTCTCGCCATGTGAAAGCCCTGACACTGGAGTCTCCTTCCAAGGGGAATCTGAAAAGCATCCTTACAGAATTATTATAATTCTACAGGGTGGGTGAAAATTGACTAGGCAATAATTAGTGGCTATAGAACATTGGCGACCTTATTTTACCCATTTAGCTCGTTCTGCGCATTAGCGATGGGAAGTTTGAATCATTTTAATGACTCGGTTCTTTGAATCTCATTCATCAAAATGAACGAATCTTTTTTTTGAGTCATTTAGTTCATTTCGTTCTTTTTATTTCTTTAGAAATAAAATGTTGCATTTTCAATAAAAAAGACCCGCAATACGTCTACACAGACAAGTTTTGGCTATAGTTCCAGTAATGAAAAAATTGCAATGCAGCTAAGGACATATTATAATAAACAGAACGAGTAGCTCACCTCTCATATCTTCTAGTCTGAGTCGTTCGTTTTTTAAAAATCTATTGTACTGCATAGCGTCTATGGGAGTCACGTGACAAAAGAACAAACGACTCGGAGTAGAAGAGTCATTAAGAAAGAATCGCTTAATTCTGTTTCCTGTACATAACCTACGGAGGCTTCGCGATGATTTGCGCATGCGCGCCCAATAGAAAATGAACGAATCACTCTCCGATTCTTCTGAGTCACGTTAAAGATTCGTTCAAAAAGAACGAATCGTTCATGAGCGACCCATCACGACTGTGCATACGTGGTTAGGCAGGCATTTTACAGGACGTTGGCTGGGATGCCGTGGACCTCATGAGTAGCCTCCAAGAAGTCCAGATCTTAGTCCATGTGATTATATTTTTTACTGGGTGCTGCACAAAGGAGGAGGTGTACAGGACAAAGCCTCACACACTTGAGGACTTGGATTCAGGAGATCCCTCAGCAATATCCCAAACGACTTCCTTCAGAAGACTGGTTCAAACTGGTCAAGGAAACTGGTTGACGCCAGAAATGTAAAGATTTGCTTTCATTTGCCTATGTATTAAAGTACATGCACAATTAGTTTCAATAAATTCAATGACTTTTCACCCATTCTGTACATTTTTTTAATTTGCCTGTTATTCCGGAGACCATCTTCGATAAGATTGAGTCAGCCATTTCTGTAAGGGATCCTAGTGCTTTAATATAAAGCTAAGACTTGAATAAGAGCTGGAGCTCCTTTCAAAATTGGTGTTATAGTAAATCAACCCCTTGTTCATCAGATTTGAGAATTCAACAGTACATTCCATTTATTTATTTATTTATGCAGTGATCTAGTCATTGCATGAATAAATACTGTATCACTGCAGAATAGGGAAGATTCGTTGCTGAGAACCGCACCTTCCTGCAAACTACACTTACACCCAAGGGGAAATTTGAAAATACCAATCAGCCTACACTGCATGGTTTTAGACCTTGGAAGAAAACCAGAGTACCTGGAGGAAACCCACCAAGCACAGGGAGAACATGCACACAACCCAGAGACAAGATTCAAACCCGCAACCCTGTAGGAGCGAAGCGACAGTGATCGACCACTAAGTCATTAACAGTACTATGGTATCATGAATATTGATAAACATCCAGGGTTTACTTATTAGTGCCTGATGATGGTTTGTGTGTAATCAGGCTGGTGAGTTGATGGAACAGAAATACAGACAAAAATATAGTAAAAAACTAAATAAAAATACACATCTTTAAGGAATGTAATCACTTGATTGATTTATAATTTTTTTTAAACACTCCCAAAATAAAATAAACAAATCTGTCTGAAAGTAAAATGATATATAAGGTTTAAAATACAAGGAGCTGACCGGCTGTCAAGTAACTCGGCTGGCTTATGATGTTTAAGTAATTGGCGTTTCAGGTAAAATTGAGGGATCTAGAGAAAGTAATCATGATCTTTCTTTCCCAGAGAAGGAGAAATGAGAATTCATGCAATGGAAAATTGTAAAAGAAACTCGCTACGTGTTCCGTTTGAGTTAAAGTCCCAGGTTTTCTTGTTGGGTTTTTTTTTCCCCTCCCCTTTTGAAATTGGAACAGATCGCTGTCGATACGCCTTAGTGCACACTGTCCATAAATTGGGTCTTGCCTTTTTCCAAACTTACCCATGCTATGCAATTAGATATGAAGTCTATGCGCAACGCTGCCCTTGTTCATTCATGCAGTTCTCTTTGGCTCCCTCTCTCATAACTCACTCCACCCTCCGAGCAGCCTTTTCTATATTTCCCGGGCATTCCCACGTTCTATTTGCACATAATAGGGAAACCACCCGCTAGCTTTAATAGTGGCCTTCTTGCGCTAGTGTTTGCGCTGGAGAAAGGCTGTAATTTGTAGAGCCAGCTGTTAGCGGGTGTGTACACGCTGTCTGCTGCCATACAACAGGGGGTCGTGGGCTGCCAAAAGGGGTGAAAATGAAAGCTGAGCACGCCTTGCTGTCGCTTTCCTCGGAGAAGGAATATTGAACGGGACATAGCAGGTTAACATCATCAGAAACACCACGGGACTGTTTTGGAGCGTCACCGCATGCGCCATTTTGCATGCCTCAAAGCACGTCCATTATGTGCAAAAAAGCTAGTAGGGAATCGAAGTTCCTTCTGGGTTTCTTTTCCAAAAAAAAAAAAAAAAAAAAAGAAATGCTTCTCATACTTTTCCACGGTGCGTTCTGTTCTGACTGACGGTATTTTAAATGCGTACTAACAGTGGGATAATACTATTTGTTGATTTAATGCAGCGTATTGCTAATTTGTTTGGCGCCAAGCCAATTTGTTCCCTTTTGTCTTCATTTGCCTTTTTTCTCCATGGTTAGATACGCACAACAGGAGGTGTGGCGTTCGAAATTAACTTTGAGGTCTGAAACATCACCTCGCATCGTGAGAGAGAAACATAATAGGACCAATTTAGCACCACTGGCGCTGCAGACAGTGCCTGTCATAAAACCTGTGAAGATATAAAAGCCCCGAAAAGCCCGATTCTTGCACCTCATCATCATCCCTGCAGGAACCGAGGAGTCAGAAAGACCCGCAGCTTATTTGTACCGCGCTCTGCAGATCTAACATATTCACAGCAGAACTGTCACTGTACTCCATGTTTCTCTTCAGCTCGCTTCTTTTTCGTTCGTGTCTTCGGTGCAGTGGGAATTTTAAACCTAATTTTTATTTCTTTTTTTTTTTTTTTTTTTGCGAAAGCGGATATAAATGCCGTTCCTTTAGGGACGCGTTCGGGGTCCAAAAGTTGCGTCAATGTTTACTTGGGAAAGTTAGTCGTATCGCGAGGTTGGTTTCGCAGCTATGCTAATGACTTGGATGTGAGATTTTTTTGCAGTTTCTGAGACAGGGCTTTAAATTCGCGACAACATCAACTGTGCAAAAGTCTTGGGCACATACAAAAATATAGCATAAGAAAAAGATGCTTTTGAAAACATTTCTGCATAAAAGAAACTTCTATAAAGAGCAATAAAGAGTAAGAAAATAAGAAAAAAAATAAGGAAAAAAAGTCAATATATGGAGTGAAAAATCAGCAATGTTTTTTGTTTTAGACACAGATTTGTGCAGTTTTATAAGAAAACAGCTGTTAGGTTTTACTGAGCTTGCTGGAGAATACGATTCTTCTGGTAACTTTGTCACACTCGCCATTTTTATGCAAATCCCAGGAGCGTACATTAGGTTTTTTTTGTTTCCATCTGAAAACTGGTCTGTCTTGTACTATATATTTTTTTCTTTACAGCCATGCATATATTCTCCTGTAATGTTATTTATTTATAATTTTTTAAGTCATGTATGGAAACACTGAATGATTTTGTACATAATGATGCAGACATGATAAACATATATAACAAAATTTGTACAGCATATAATATGGTGGCTAAGACTTTTGCACAGTACTGTATGTATATTAAAAATGTTTCTGCTGGAAAATTTAAATCATGGGAAAAATGTATTGCCAAGTAGTGGACAGTGAATTGTGGTTAAGCGGAGCAATATCACCCCTGAGCTCCAACGATGCACATCCTCCATACCAGCGAGGCCGTGATTACGCTTCCTATTTCGTCAACTGAGACTTTTTAATTCGTTCGGAGTAGCGTTGTGGTTTTTTTTTTTTTCTTCATCACAAACTAGCGGTGTAATTGATTGATTGCAGGAGCTGATTGGTTTGGGAGGCTGTGTAACTGATTAAAATAGACTTGGACACAGGCAAATCGAAAGAGTTCCAGAACACAATCTGGTCCCTGAAGAGGGGTGTGTGTGTGTGTGTGTGTGAGTGTGAGAGAGAAAGAGAGAGACAAACCTGATGCAGGGAAGTGAAAAAAGCCTATTTGCTAGGATTAGTACTTAATGAAAACTAGCTGTTGATTTTTTTTTCCTTTCCAATACGCCTGTGCTACCGTTTATTTTCAGGGAAAGAGGAAGAGACAGGTGATGGAGGCATAAACACTGCAATCTGTTTTACATAAAAAAGACTCAATTAGTTTCCGAACAATTTATTATGCGTGTTAGTAGAGATTTTTTTTTCTTTCTTAAGTTTATTTCTGTAGCGTGTATTTGATTTCCATGATTTTCTGTATGACCAATTGTTGCGGTTTAACCGTCATCATAATTTTTTTTTTATTTTTAAACAAGAAGCAATGTACTGTATTTTTAATATTTTTTTTATTAACACGTCAATATCAGATGCTCATGCTGTCAGCAGCTGTCAGCCTACACACACTTTCATGAGACTGAAAGCACTAATATTTGCACTGTTTTATTTATACTGTTTCATATACTGTATATAACATTCCATGATTTACTGCAAGGTTTAAATCATCACTGATGGTAATGAAAATACATTTTTATGCCCTTTGTAAGTCACATGTTGTGGCTGTGAATCCCAGGTTTTTTTTTCCCTGCTCTGTTTTTTTTTGTTCTGAAAGGGGGGAAAAAAGTTCAAAGAAAGAACACATCATGCTTTATTGTCAGCTGGACTGAAGAAGTCGTCTGTCTGCTTTAGCCAGAGGGTTCACTAACACACACCGTCTCCCTGGAACATGACATGAGTGTTTAATCTGACCTGAGATTTTGCTGCGTGCTGTGCATGTGTGTCTGCATCTTTATGATGTCCATTTGCTGCATAGGAACGTTTTGCATTACATTGCACGACAAGCTTCTAATTTGACCCGTACGCTGTAACGCAATAGAAGAGAGATAAGAAATGGCCCTGTAACAATCCTGGTACGCATTTAAAAAAATAACATGTGGTTTGAGGTACAAAAAAAAAAGACTGAGCAGGAAAAAATAGGAGGAAAATGGATTAAAAGACGCATGATAACCGTTTTATAGTACGGTCATTTAGCACTACATGCTTTTAAGACAGTATATGAAGACTGTTTCATATACTGTATATAACATTCCATGATTTACTGCATGGTTTAAATCATCACTGTTGCACTGATGGTAATGAAAAATACATTTTGTAAGTCACATGTTGTGGCTGTGAATCCCAGGTTTTTTTTTTTTCCCTGCTTTTTTTGTTATTTAAAAAACAATAATAAAAAAAAAATCAAGGTTGTTCTCTTTTTCCCCACCTTCGATTTCGTATAAATGAGTTCGCAGAAAAAGTAGAAATGCTCTAACCTACAAATATTTTCCTATAATTGTAATGGTAAAATATTTTATTTAGCAAATACTTAACATTATATACTGTACAGTGTCGAACCACGTACTTTTACAGATAGCTTTATTGCAAACCATAAACGTTCCCCGCATGAACAACAAACACACTGAGAAAAGGGATCTGTGATGTATATTCCGTACACAATAAGTTTTTAAGGGTTTAGCATAAATCACGTGATTGATGCCCCTCACCGTGAAATGCACTGTCATGACATTCACTGTCTGCGCAGTATCAGTGCAAAACAAATCCACTTTCACTGCGATACCGCTCTTATCGTAGCGACCGTGCTGAATCTTTCTCTCTCCCTGTCTTTCTCTCGCTGACAGATAACAAAGAATGTGAGGAGGAGAACGCGGCCCACACGGGGGACGGTGAGTGATAGCGCTCTTCACGTGGAAAATTACACGGCAGAACATCCCACATACTACGCCAAGGCATTTCAGGAATTATTTTCTCTTTGGTTCATCATGCCAGCTATGCAATTACCAAATACACAATAAGTGGAGAGTCCGCAATTTCATTTGCTGATCTCTGGAATGGATTTTTGGCCGTATTGCGCTGAGATTGCAGAGCTGGATTTTGGTAATTGGTTCAACAGTCTTGTAAACCGCTACACATCTTGTTTCTGCACTACATGTCTTTTTTTTTTTTTTTCCCTCTATAACTGCTTTGAAATCACTTAAACATCAGTTATACCGGACGGGTTAAGTCTGGCTGAAACCATGATTAGCGTTGTCTTGCTATTGATTAGCTTGTGGGATTAATCAAACATATAAATCACACACTGGTATTTTGTTGACGCTAATGTTCATCTAATGTTAGGTAGCATTAGTGTGTTGCTTTGTTTGTAATAATCGTTAGCACAGCTCTCCAGTTTTACTTTCTGGTCACATTTGTAAATTCCTTAATTTGCAGGCCACTGGGGTACTTTGGAGACCTGGCGTACTTTAGTTCTCTCCAGTATCTGACTGTAAATAACAGAATTTCTAGGATTCTGTTTGTTTTGTAGTTTTTTCTTTAAGTTTTTTAGTTTAAGTTTCCTAGTCCTCAGTCCACCTACTCCCTAGTTACTACAGTAGGTACTTTCTCCCAATACATTAGTTCCCTAGTTTCTTAGGTCCCTAGTACTTAGTCCTTAGTTCCCTAGTTTGTAGTTCACAAACTCTCAGCCTCTAGTTACTGTCCCTTCGTTTCCCAGTTTCGTAGGTTCCCAGTTCTCAGACCCTAGCTGTTGTTTTCCAGGTTTTAGGTCCCTAATTTCTCATTTCCTCAATTGACTAGATATTGACTTTTATCTTTAGGTTTTTTTATTTTTAGTTTCCTAGCCCTCAGTCCACATCTATTGTCTAATACAGTACATCTTTAGTTTCCTACTCCCAAGTTACTAGGTACTTTCTCCCAATACATTACTGTAGTTCTCTAGTTTCCTTACATTAGATCCCTAGTAACTAGTACTTAAGTCTCTCAGTTCCCAAATTTTTAGCTGCTAACGTTTGTTTCCCAGTTCTTAGTTCACTATCATTTTTAGTTCCCTGGTTTGTAGTTCCCAAACTCTCATCCCCTAATTATTGTCTCCTAGTTCCTTAGTTCCCTAGTTCCTTAGGTCCCTGGTTCTCAGCCCCTACCTGTTAATATTATTTTGTTTCTAAGTTAGCTGTTATTTTTCCAGGTTTCTAGTTCCCTAATTAGCTATTGGATCCTAGTTTTTTTTTTTTTTTTTTTTTTTTGCTCCCTACTTCCTTAGTTTCCTAGTTTTAGTTCACAGAAATTTCACAGCCCTAGCTATTGTCTCCTAGCTCATCAGTTCCTTTTATTTTTATACTAGATTTTTTAAGTAGTTCTTGTAGTTTAATACAGAATACACTCACTAAAGCTGATCAGACTCAGTGGGGTTATTAAGTGGTACCAGTTTGGAAATTCATGTGGTGTGTGATTGCTTTGCATAGAATTTTATATAATGCACAAATAGCTAGTGGTTTTTCCACGAGCCTTGACATCTTTATTGTTTATAACACACAACAGATTAAAGCCACGATTCATCATTTAGCAATTAAAGCAAATATAATTGAGAAAAAAAAAAAAAAAAAGATGTGTGGATCCTAAATCTTTATCCATATCAAGTATGATTAATGAATCAATTAATTTTACATCATTTACATTTACACTGTTCATTCGTCCTTTGGAGTTGCCTGGTCAAGGTGGTTTAAATCAGGCAAATCATTTCTTTGTTTTGGAGCATAGTGCCATTTAAATTCAACATAAATAATAACTGTGTTGGCATTATTATATAGACTTGTCTCAACCTGAGACCAGTTATGAACTAGAATAATTTCCCGGACTTGCAAAAGTCTTTGCCCCCTCAAGTTTTCCCACATGTTGTAGCTCAAGCAGGGCGAATCCTTACAAAATCCACTGCATTAGAAACACACGTTGTTTCTCAGTGCTTTGACCCCAAAACTCTTGCGCAGAATGTGACCCATTAGCAGCACAATTTGCAACTAAACCATAAAACACACTCCACCTTGAAGAATTCCACATTGAAGTTTTTGAGGATGATAAAATCAAAGCCATCTGCCGTAGCAGCACATTCATCTCTACACTGTACCGTGTGTGTTTCCGTGAGGGCGATCTGTCAGAGCCTATTATTTTTCCTGGACACTTAGTGAGCACTTTTTAAAAGGTGATGTGCCAAAGTGTGCTAATATTCAGCGTTTTGGCAGGAAGGCAGAGTGAAGTCATGTCTTATTGGTTATTTGTGGAAGCCTTCGCACGCTCACCAAGTGCAATCAGCTTCCCTTCTGCCGCAGTTGACCCATTCCAATGATTGCCATGTGTGTACTAGTGCCAGCGTTTTTGTGAAGCTTCGAGAAGATCGGCGGTGAATTAGAATCCTCTAGTTTGGTTTAACCTCTTTTTTTTTTTTTTTGTACTTCTAAAATTTGGTTAAATTTCTCATAATAATACAGATCACACAATAACTCTCAAATTGAAATTTCATCAGGTTTCTCTCTGTGTATCAGTTCCAGTGTAGGCTCCACGCAACTCCCGATTACAAAGACACACACACACACACAAACCCGTGCACATACAGTACCCAGTTTCACCCAGCTTAGCCTCTGTTTCATTTTGTAAACGTCTGATTGTCAGCCAAGCCCTGGCCTTTAGCAGCGCCGCAGTTACCCAGACTTTCTGGATCCAGTTCAAGAGCACAAATGGCTGCCATTCTCACATGGAATTCAGGCTCTTTTGTAGCAGTGCATCAGGCTTCTCTCTCCTTTTTTTTAACTCTTTTTTTTTTTCTATCACCATTCTATTTATCTTCCATTCAGCTCCCATTCTATTTATCTCTCTTTTTTTTTTTCCCTCTCTCCCTCTTTTTGTCCGGTTATGTCGCCTTCCATGCCTCAGACAGCATTCAGGACGTAGCCGCTAAAGCGTAAAAACCAAAACCGTAATATTTGGATGGTCTTGACCTCGTCTATTAAAGACGACACTATATTCGTAATTGGAACAAAAGATGGAATCATTTTTTAAAATCATTTTTTGTAAAGGGTTTTCAGCCAATTTAATATCATAATTGCGTCCACTTGCGGAAAGTTGCTCATAAATCTAATTTCATGTCGCAATAATAAAAGACACCAAAAAAAAAGGCAGTAAAATCTGAACAGCTGAGACCTTGTGTATAATCAGCAGTTCCTGTGTATAAGTCAATTCCAATCATCTCCAGCACATTCTTCTTCTCAACATCGCTCCAGGGCAAATGAGTGTAAGGTGAGTGCAGGCTCTTTTTTTTTTTTTTTTTAAGGGTAATCTCTAAATTTGCCTTAAAATTCTGCACTTTCAGCTTCTTTGCTGGCATACTGCTGAAACAATTACTATCTTTCCCAATAAGACAGACCAAAGTTAATTAGATTTGGACACCGGAGGGTGCTGGTAGGCAGTTAGCATGACACCCTATTCATTTGTCTACAAGTAAGAAAAGCTAAAGGAGCTTTTTTTTTTTTTTTTTCCCCCTCCATTAATATTAGAGTCAATGCTGTTGGTGTCTTTAGGGAAATCTCCTGTACTGTAGAAATCTTGTTTCAATAAGCAGCATCGCCCCAGAGGCAAGAGGATAGCGCCGATACTTTCAAGCAGACAGAAGAGCCGTAAATACCGTACTTTTTCAAATACAGACATTAAACCTGATTTACTAATCTGATCACGTAAGCCGGCATCGTTGTTTGTGTAATGATGTTTAATTTATCAGACTTCCCAGCATGTTATTAAATCATCGCTCTTCAACAAAGGATCCTGACGAACACCACCTCTGGAAGATTTCTGAAAGGCCAGGAGAAAAATTGGATGTTTCTTTCTTCATGTAAAGTAATATATTAAGCATAATAAGATGTGCATTAGTAAGTCTGGGAGTGTGCTGTTAGAGGAACATAAACAAAGTCAAGGCACTGTGATGAAGCCTGACACTAAAGTTTATTATCTTTTTTATAATGGCACATTCATAAGTGTTTATGCAGTGATTAGAAAGTTGTACAGTATTTTGATAAAGAGGAAGTCGTGCATTTTCACTATTTAAAGTTGTATTTAACTTTGCAGAATGTCTGTTCTTATTACAGCTATAGTCATATCTTACATTTTTATTAAAGTAATACAAGTAAGATTTTTTTAAACATTTATGCGAAAGGCGTCCAAGTCAAACAAGGACTTTTGATTGCACAGAATGACGGAACGCAATTATGAAAGTAAAAACTGCCTTTATTTCTCTATATAATCCCCTGCCACACTTATTCCAGTGTTTCACTAGTGCTTGGATACCACCAAGGTAGAGCGATTTCTCAGTACAGTACACCGGATCCATGATCAGACTGCCTGCTTCATGTCTAAGACACCGGCCTCCCAGGAACTCCTTTAATGGCCCAAACATGTGAAAATGGCTAAGAGTGAGGTCAGGACTGTACAGGGGACGTGGCAATAACTCCCAGCCCAGTTCCTGTAACATGCAAGTGGTGTTCCTGAATGAGTGTGTGTACAGTTCCCATGCAAAAGTTATACAGTACAAGATATCTGTTGATTTTCAAGGATCAGGTGTTATACCTGAATGTACACTCGCCGCCTCAGTTCACAGCCCTACGGCCTTCTTTAAAATGTTTGCACTGTTCAAAAAACTTCTCATCACTACAAGAAATTCCATCACATGAACGCCCCTCATAGTTGTGTTTCATCCTGAGGAACATACTGTGGGAAAATAAACTTATGATCTAATATCACTTACGTTACAACAGCTATAAGCAGTCTTTGTTTCGCTAGGTTTTCTTTCTGTAACTTGTCAGAAAAAATGTATTGTAGCTAAATGTCATGTAATCAAGAAATTATTTATCTTGAAGACTTTTCTATAGTGGATACTTAAATCCTGAGCGTTATCCCTGACTGGTCAAGGCACTGAGACTGGGGACTCCTTTAAAAAAAGAAATGTTAATAAACATGCTTTAAAAAAACGTTTTGCAATTATAAATTACAAGTATCCAAATCAGAGCATCCATGTGAATAAACTGTAACTAAAGAAAAAAATGTTTTAGGATGAAAGCACTAATGTTACACTATCAGTCAAAAGTTTGGACACGCCTTTTAATTCCATGGTCTTTCCTGATTTCATTCTACATCGTAAAACAAGGCGTCCAAAATATGCAGCAATCTCCCTTGAACAGCTGATATTGAGATGTTTCTGCCACTTATACTCTGTAAATCCTTCATAACGGCTCTAATCGGACGTGCTGTGTGTTAATTGGTGATTTCTGAGGCTTGTAACTTTAAATGAAAGCAGAGGTAAGTTTTGGTCTTACTTTCCTGGGAAGGTCTTCATGAGAGCCAGTTTCATCATGGTGCTTGATGAAAAAGAACAGCTGACTGTCGTTGTTGTAGTAACTTAATCATCTAATGCCATATGTGATATTTCATAGTTTACAAAATGTCTGGTGGTGTACTGTAGTGGTTAGCACTGCCGCCTTGCACCTCCAGGGTCCGGGTTCGATTCCCGGCTAGGTCCGATTCCCGTCTCTGAGTGCATGGAGTTTGCATGTTCTCCCCGTGCTTGGTTTCCTCCGGGTACTCTGGTTTCCTCCCACAGTCCAAAAACAAGCATATTAGGCTAATTGACGCTCCCAAAATTGCCCGTATTGTGTGAACCAGCGCCCCTCGATGGATTGGCAGTCTGTCCAGGGTGAACCCCACCTCATGCCCTATACAGTATGTGAGGGTTTGTCTCCTGGGATAGGCTCCAGGCCCTCCGCGATCCTGAATCCAGGGGTGTATAGAAGGTGTATAGAAGGTGAGTGAGTGTCCAAACTTTTGATTAGAGTGATTAGATTTGCAGTTATAGAAAATAAATCAGCGCCTTCTAACCAATCAGAACTGAGAACACGGCGACACTGTGGAGTCAACTAAAACGACCCTTCTCTCAAAGCTATTTAAAACATATTTTCCCAGTTACTTTTTTTTTAAAACCTGTCAACAGAAGATCTTTTTTGTGTTTTTTTTTTTATTATTATTATTAGAAAAGCACTGAATTATTTCGGCTGTGTTTATCGAGACAGACTCGGGTCATTTTCTTTCTCTCGGAGTGAAATTGCTCAAAATTAATTATGTCTCCCAAATAAGGTCAAATCAGTTTTTGAGGTTCGACTGTGTTGGCAAGCAAGGTTAACAGAAAATCATTAAAAGCTTTGAAATAAGCTAATGAGATTTCTCATAAGCTTGTTTAAGCACCATTTCAGGATGAAAGAGCCTTCGCTAATTTGATGCAAGGCTTTGCCTGGATAAATTGGTAATGATTGTGTGTTACAAAGGCAGCGAGGAGAAATAATGAAGAATGGAGATGAGATGAATGCAAGCTTGTAGACTGGCTCATGTGTAAGAGTAACAAAGGTCGAAGGTGTCCAGAAATACATTTGAGGTGTCTATAAAGTCGCAAAAGTAGAGAAAAAGGCAGATGTACTAGATTATCCTATGGAATTTAAAAAGTTACAGTAATGCATTACAGTATGTTAGCAATATGTATAATTTATAAAACTATTAAAAAAAATAATAAAAAAAACAGGACATGCTGTTAAAGGAAAATTATGATTGACAGGTTGGTGGGATAAAAAACCAGGAGTTTGTTATAAACTCGTGTTAATTTCTAGCTTGCACGTCACATGTCTAAATTAGCGCTGCGGGAGTGTCGTTTAATTAGCTTGTAGTATTCTGGCACCTTATGTGCGTTAATATAACAGTGAACAAATGTGCAGAACATGTGCTCTCTAGGGTTAGAGGCACTGACAGCAATCTGTACTCGAATGCTAAAAAGGACTACATGACAGAGTAGGATTTATTTATACGTATTAATCGATGCATGGCTTGATGCTACACTGGTAGGATAATTTTTATTTTTTTCTTGCTTTAAGTTCCTCGAGAGAACCCCCCCCCATCCCCCCCCCCCTTCCCACTCTCCGCTCTAACTGGGGTCAAAACGAAGCAGCTTACAGCCGTGCCGCTAATGGCAAAGAAACATTATTAGTACCGTCTCTATGGAGAATTGGCCCTTCATGGGCTGAACTAGAATCCGCGTCTTTATCCCAGAGTTTCTTATTAGCGTTATATCGAGGAAATGTCAGCCCCAGCAAGCACTTCAGTGACAGACAGATAAATATCCGCTGTATTAATATTCAGGAACGAAATGATTATTTTCCGTTCCATCCCTAAGCATGTTAATTAAAGATGAAATAGGTAGACATGAGGCAAGGTCAAGATCCATCGCACGAAATTACTTGATTAGTTGCACGTCAACCTTGTGACTCGTCGGAATTATGAAGCGTCTGCCTTTGGCTTTTGGAGTCATTATGCATGAGGCGAGTTGAGAGACGTGTAAGAGAAGTTTTAGCTGAAAAGCTTTTAAAATTAATAAATAAATGTTCAAATTGGATCAAAATCAGAGCCATAGCAAAATCTGCAGAAAGGCTGTTAAGGAATGTCATCACTGGAGCGTTCTGGAACATTAGGGGTGGAAGTAATGTCATGGCTGCTTTATTCAGTCTTTATCCCATGTAACTAAAGTTGAAAACGCTACCCTGGATGAGCTTTTTTTTTATTTTTATTCCTTTCTTTTTACTTTTTTATTTTATGTCATGCTTGAGAAATCAAATAATGCACTAAATACTATGAATTACTTTACATGCTAGACATCGTACCTGTAACCTCGCTGACAGACTAGCATAGCAAGCTTCTGTAAAAAACTGCATCCATCAAGGCGCAAACTTTATTTCTCCCTCTTGCCACTATGAACATGTAATAAGAGGTCATGTACTGTATGACAGGGTAAAATGATACATCAATTATAAGTTATACTTCCAGAAATTGTGAACCAATTGGAGGGAGGAGCTAAGGAAATTTCAAAACACACTTGCCACAGGATTGTTCTAAGCAACCATTTGAGCCAATCTTTTGGATTTGTCATTTTGCCGTACACAATTTGAATAGAACTGGAAAAGTCTTAATGAAAACTAGCTCTGTTTGCGATTTTGCGATCTGTTTGCGATTTTGTCAGTGTTGCTGTAATTGCATCGTTTTGTACAGTACGCAGAAAACAAATCATCATTTCAGGAGTATTTTGACACTAAAATATATAGTTATGAAATGTACCATTTAGTATTCAGTCTTATTTACAAGGTGGTATCAAAAAGTTTTGAGACTAGTTTTGCAACACACCAGCAGATGGCAGCAAATAGCTGCACACACAGTCACAGAGAGCACCGGCCTTCATAAGTCAGTGTGCCAAAAGACATCGTCTTGTGTACATCTGGAGCTGTGCAATTGCTGCTGTTCTGACAACGCGCATTAGCACGTTCTGCGATTTCATCATGGACAGCAAGATTAAACATGAAACAGCGAGCATGAAATCGTTGAAAAAGTGGAACTTTACTGAAAGACGACGAGAGATCAGGACGAACGGGAATGTTGAAACCGTTCGGCAACTTGTGCATGATGATCGTCTGAGAATTTTCGTATTTACCAAACTAGCCATATAATAAAGTATTAATATGTAAGTAATAAAGTACTTTCTTGTAAACAGAGCTAACTTTTTGATACCCCCTCGTAACTAGCCTAACAGCTAATAAATAGCACAAATGATGCCGTGAACAAGATGCATGCCAGTATTTATTTAGTAATTAAAAGTAAAAGTAATTAAAAATATATATATATCCAGCCTTTTTGTAATTAAATTATTTCCCTGGTCAATATCGCAACTTCAGTTTTTATGCAATTAATATTCATCTTATTCTTTACAAGCCTGCACTCTGGCTAGAACTGGAACACCACAAAAACTTCATCAGCAGCACAGCGAGTTTGAGACAAATGCTGGAGCATGTTTAATGGACCTAAATGGAAGTAGGATTATTTTACTACAGTGCCTCTGATTTGCAGCCATTAGGTGGTGTTCTTTATATAGCATGCTACCCTGTTTTAAAAGCATAGCATATTTCATTGGAACACCCAGGGGACAACATGCACCTGGAAAGAATGTTTATTTTAGTGACCTCATCATTAATAACATACATATATATGCAGTAACTAGTGCACACCATTAGATGCTGATTGCCGATGTAAGATTTGTACAAAATAGTAATGTGCGTGCGCACACAGATCATCCATAACGTGATGACCACTCGCCTAATACTGAGTGGGTCCCCCCTTTCACCACCAAAACTGCCCTGTGCACCATCTGGCACCAAGCCATCACACAGATACTCAATTGGATTGAAAGCTGGAGAGTTTGGAGACCACGTCAACACCTCAAACTCTTTGTTGCGTTCCTCCAACCATTCCTACACCGTTTTTTGTTTTTTTTTGCAGCATGGCAGAGCGCATTATCCCACAGAAAGAGACCACTGCCATGAAGAGGTGTACTTGGTCAGCAACACTGTTTAGGTAGGTGGTACGTGTCAGAGTAACACCCACGTGAATGGCAGGAGCCAAGATTTCCCAGCTGAACTTTGGCCAGAGCATCCCACTGCCTCCGCCGGCTTGCCTTCTTCACCATAGTGCATCCTGGTGCCCGCACGCACCTGACCATCCAAGAAAACATGATTCATCAGAGCAGGCCACCTTCTTACTGAAAATTTCTCCGTGATCCAGTTCTGCCACTTGGCCATTGTAGGCTGTGGACACCGGTCCTCATGGACACCCACATGGCGACACACAGATTCATAGCATTATCCTTGTCAACATGTTCTCTCCTTGACCTTGTTGCTGATTCACTGCTTTTCCATTGGATTCCATTGGGTCACATTTGGTACAGTATGTCCTGACAAGAACGTGTCCCACAAGAAGCCAGAACACCTGGGTTTATTCTCATAGCATCATCCAACAACTTACTGAATTTCATCTAGGTCTAAGTCTATAATTAATACACTTAGCTAGCTAGCCAACCAGACTACAGGTTCCCTGGCAAGCACTTGCTACAGTATAGCTATTCACTTTGTTCCTTGTACACCCCTGGAAGGTAATGTGTTTCGCATAGATGGATAACGTACACCGCATATACAGCTTAACAGCAAATGTCAGCATCTGTGAGCAAGCTGTTGGCCGGAAAAGACACTTTGGGATACCGTCCAATACACTTCAGGCTGAAAAAACAGGAGGAAAGCGATATCAAAGAGGATAAATGATGCTAGATGGGGGAAGCAATCTTACGGAGGAGTCTGCTGGGGTAGCTGTTGCACAACTTGTGTATGATTTGGCATTTGTGGGGTTAAAGAGTTAGCCAGATATACAAGCAGATCAACATGTAGGCTGTAAGGTCAGTCTGGTAACTGTGATATTCAGCAGATGAGAGCGAGAAGAAGAGATAATGAGAATTGTGGGAGAAATAACTCAAACACGTCGCCTGTGCATGTGTGTGTGTGTGTGTGTGTGTGTGTATACAGTATGCAGCTAAAGCTTCAGTTTACACCGGATTAAAAATGTAGCCAGCTAAAGTACTTGAAGGTTCCTCGGCCCATCACCGCATATCTTGCAAAGGTTACCCCACACACACACACACGCATGCACACACACGTAATGCATGAACTAGCAGGCTGCAGAGCTACAGCTGTTGATCCTGACACTGTCACTCACCTTTTCTTCTTCTTTTATGTCTCATGAATAATTCATGCTGCTGGCTTTTCTGTGCTGCTGTGGTCAGATAAGTGTGACCGCTTGCAGCTGCGCTGTGAAGAGTGCCTCTGATTTTCTCACTATTAGCTCCCTTATTAAATCTCCTAGATGGGAAAAAAAAATGCATAGGCACATTATGGTTTCCAAAACATGGCATTAAAATGTTCACCTTTTTTTTTTTTTTTTTTTTTCCCTTTTTTTTTTTCTTGGCGGTAAAAGGTCATGCTTGGAAAGCTTGGACAATTTACATAACCGTGTACGTCACTGCATAGACGAGAACGTGTCAGAACCCTGTTACGCTGCTACCATCTACTGGTGGACTTTTTTTCCCCCCTTCATTTCCCTTTGCATTAACACACCTAAACCAGATACTGTATTAATGATGTGCTGTTAGATGATGTGCTGCTCAGAAATAAACAGTAAGTCAGTCTGGAATTATTTTTCCAATAGTTTCTTTAAATATTGCGAGAATCATTGGAGTGTTAGAGGATAGCGCAGGAGCAGGAGCCAGTAAACCACATTGAGCAAGAACCATTAGACTGTTACAAGTCATCATGAAACAGGAACCGCTAGACTAGACGAAGACGCTACGGTTCGGGAACTTGTAGACTTTTAGAAGCAGAAAGCGTTAGACTTTTAGAAAATGACAGATTTTCAAATTTCCCTCAAAGCCTTTGCCAGGTGTGTGTGTGTGTGTGTGTGGGGGGACTAATCTTGTTTGCCAATTTGTGCCCTCCTGCATTTTTTTACGTATTACGAGGTCAATAGGTCGACCTCCCGTGATATTACAGCTGCACTTCCCCTAGGCTCAAAACTGAATAAATATCAAATCAGGATTGATTGATTGATTGATTAGATAAAAGCCCAAGCAGCGTCATGTTGAATTTGATTGACGAAACCTCCGATACTGCTCAAGGAGCCGAGGCTGATGAAAAAGCAATGCGTTTAGCGTTTAATAAGGTTTTAATCGTCAGGTCCAAAATCAAACTGTTTAAAAATAATAATAATAATAATAATGCAATTAATGCATTGGCGCTGCCCAAGCAGACAGATTTATTGGTGTCATGGCTTTTATTGCCTCAATTTGTTCTAAATGTCATCGAGAGAGAGAGAGAGAGAGAGAGCGAGACGGAGATTAATAAACAGGAAAAACACGACGAGTTCTACAGTAGATGTCGGTCTGAATTAACATGCGCACTGATCCTGAGATGTCTCTCATCTTCTCCCATCCAACTTGATGAGATGCATTCAGTTATCCGCAGGATTTTTTTTTCTCCTTAATTTTTTTGATAAATATCGAATAGTACCACTCCTGAAGCAATTAAACCGAACTATTCAAAAGCTTTAGATGCTCAAGATGATCTTCAGTCACGTGACGTCATGATAAGGACAGCAAATGCTAAAATACTGAATATCACCAGAATAGCATCGCCGTTTCACTCATCTATCATATTTCTGCCATTTTATCTCTGCATAACTTAATTGTATGTCTGGCATTTGCATCTAAAGACTGTTGCTGTTCCTCCTCAACATGAGGACCAAAGAAGTGTCAGTGCCAGTGAGAAGGATCATCATGAGGCTGAGCAATCTGAATAAATCATAATAAATTATAATATATTAGAGATCTATCCAAAAACACTGGTAAGCGCTAAAGAGAAAAGAAAAAGAAAAAAACACAGCTACGTGTTACAGCTACTTAAAAATCCATTGAATAGTCTGTAGAGTTCCGGGATTCGTTTTTATGGACAAGGATTAATGTGTACAAGTGGGGAAGTGTGAAGGTGCATGTTCGTTTTATGTCCATGTGGGTCGTCTTGTTTGTTTTTATGTCCTATAAAAATGCAAGTTGTGGTGTGATTGGCTCTACATTGGATGTAGAGGTGAATAAGTCTGTGGATTGTGTGTGTGTGTGCATTGGGATGGATCCTCCTGCTTGATGACACCCAGACCGGGATAAAGAAGTTACCAAAAGTGGACAGATGAAGATTGGAAAAACGTCACCTTGTCTTTTTCCATTCTTCAGCTGTCCAGTTTCGGTGAGCTCGTGTTCATTGGTCCATTTAGCTTCATAGTTGACTTTTTTTTTCTCTTCTTCTTCTTCTTCTTTTCTTTTTTTTTTGCGAGAGCTCCTGTTAATGAAAGTCGCAGTCTGGAACCGTGCCATGCATACAGTCAACACTGCCATTTATCCATTTGCTGTTGGGCTCCTTTAAAATGTTAGACAGGCTGGTTTACTTAATGTCCTCCAGAAAAAAAAGAAAAAGAAAAGTTTTTTCCGCTGGCTTCGCTGCCAGTGAAGTTAAAGTGTACCACCTCATGGTGGCCTGGGCGTGTGGCTGCCAGTGAACTGCTTCACTAATCTTCATCGATGATGTGACTGGTGATGGCTGCAGCAGGATGAATCCTGAAGTGTACAGAAGCAGAGAAATGCTCGAATACAGCCAAATGCATCACAGGTCATATTGACTTAATGTCATAACTCTAAGAGGTTCTTACTGCCAAGTAATGGAATGGTCTTGACATAACCTGGACCTCAAGTACTCGACAAACTGAAAAATTTAAACCCTTCTACAGAAAGCAAACAGTGAAAAAAAATATATAAAATATGGCTACATTACAAAGGAAAGATTGAAACCACTGCAATGAAGAAACCAATCACAATTGTTTCATTATGATTTCACTACTATTGATGTGTAAGGGGTTTGCGGCTGTATAATCCCTGCATGGATCGATACGGAAATAATATGCAAATCCTTAAATTTGACATTCTACATTTTATCATCCAGGTCATTTCAGATTAAAGCAACGCAATCTAGTAGACATGAACTGTGACATAAACCTTCATTTATTTTCCAGATCCTAATAAAGATGATGATGACGACGATGATGATGATGATGATGATGATGATG
>JAQQZT010000039.1:29815434-29833487 GCA_030068275.1 Clarias platycephalus
TGTGTGTGTGTACGGGTGTGTGTGTGTGTGTGTGTGTGTGTGTGTGTGTGTGTGTGTGCGCGAACATAAGTGTGTGCACGCTCTGCCAGAAACAGCACGCTTAAACCCAGTGCAATTAAAGGCATTAGCCTGAACCAGCTGCTTCATCTTTCTCCGAAAATTTACTTGTGGAACGTGTGGGCTTTAGTAATAGGTCAGCGTTTTCATCTGTATTCAGGATGTCATTCGGAATTCATAAGATGTCAACAAGGGATGAACAATTACAAGAGCATTTAGTGGCACTCTGAATAACATGAACTGTGAATCTCAGGCTTTTGAGTGAAACCCTGTAGCAGTGAGACGCAGCAGCTGAGCTTTTAGTGCATAAAAATCACTATTAGTCTATAATTTAGCCCAAGTGCAGGTGCAGTCTTACACTCTCGTATCTCATTATGGTTTTATCCACTTAAAAAAGAAAGAAAAAAGAAAGCTGAAGGGCTGAAATTATAATAATTTAACATTTTAAGCTGTTTAAAATAGCGCAATATGCATCAATTTCGTTACGTTTTATACTGAATTGAAGGAACACGGCACCTAAAAACACAGTAAATCTGTTTATATTTAAATACAGTACAATGGCGGAATATACGTATACGATCATTTTTGGTTTTGGTATTTAACTTGCTGCCAGTGCATAGAACTTTGTTTCTTACAGATTTGAAACATCTGTGTAAAATAATAATAATAATTAGCTTTTTGCAGCATTCTAGTTCATTTTCAGACAGTTCCTTTTGGCATGTTCTCTTTTATTCCCCAAAAAATAAGAAAGAAATTGAACGTTTAGAATACAGAATGTGCCATGCGATACAGTAGATTGGCACCCTGTCCAGGGTACACCTCGCGCCCTAAGTCTCCAGATAGGGATAGGCTCCAGCAGTGCCCCCATGACCCTCTATACAGGATAAAGCGCTATAGACGATGAGTGAGTGAGTGGGAGAGAGAATACAAAGTGTGCACAATACATAGACAATATGCTCTAAATTGAATCAGCATAAGTATAAATTTAATTAGACTTTGCATTTTAAAAACAAAAAATGTGTCTCTAAAAGAACACAAGTTATGTACTGTAGCAATCCAGGCAGCTAATGAGGTGGAAAAGTAAGTAAATGTACCTTGGTGCCTGTGTGTCTTGTTGCAGCGTTATTTATTACGATGCTGTAATGTGAAATATATAAGTACATCATTTACAGATGTACACAGCAGAAGCAACAGTAAGACATATTATTGGGTAATAAACTGTGTTTTACAGGCTACAAGACACCCTTTGGCCTCTAGCAGGTCCAATGTTTTCTTCCACCACCTTTAGCTTTCCTCCCAGAACTACTGCTTCACAACTTCCTGAAATATTCCTGTGATGTCAGGAAAGAAAAATGTGTTGATGTGATAATCTGGTCATTCAGTACATTCAGGTCGTCAGCTGATTTCATTTTATTGCCACATAACGTTGCTGAGCCTCGACCTGAGCAACTGAAGCAACACCAGATCATAACACTGTCTCCAGATGTTTGTATAGTGGCCACTAAACATGATGCATGTCCTTCCCTTCTTACCCTGATGCACACATGGCTCTGGAACAGGGTCGGTCTGGACACTTCAGACCACATTAGCTTTTTCAATTGCTCCAAAATCCAATCTTTATGATCCTAGCGAACTTTATATCTGATGAGTCTCACTAACGAGTAGTTTTCTCATGGCCACGCAGCTGTTCAGTCCCAGCCCTGTTATTTGTCATCATAGTGTCCAAGTGCAAATGCCCTAACTTTCACTGTTACAGTCGATAGGTTACTCCAGCAGCTACTGAATGATCATGAATATCATGGCTATTTTAGCAGAAATGAAGTAATAAGTGGACTCAACAAGATTTTAACTTGCCAGATTTTATCTTGTGCTCCAGATCCAGATAGTTTGCTAGTTAGCAATGTTCCCACTCTGTTCTTTACAAAGTACAGTATGTGTAGGTCCTCCTTTTTCTATTTGTCTGAGAGTGCTTTAGTACAGAGGTCTTGGGGAAAGATCTTGTTCCTGAATTATAAAAAGAACATCCCTAGCCAATTTTCTTTTTTGCTGTTGAGTCACACTAAATGCACAGCTTGACATAAGCCTTCATCATCCCATATTAACCACCCTATCCTGTAAGGGTCACAGTGAGCCGTTAGAGTGGATCAGGATTAATATGCTTTAAAAAAATATATTTTTAGGTTTGACATGTAAAAAATAAAAAGATTCTCTACGAAATATATGTTCTTTTTTTTTTTTTTTTTTTTTTACTGTAATACTGGGGTGATCTTGTCCATGTTGAAAAATAATGATATTATAATAATAGTAATAATGCCTGATTGTAAATGCTGATGAAAGGATCATGGAAGCTGTGTTACTATATTTAAAGAATCACAGCCGGTATTTTACATTTTCCACACACAGACAGAACAGAAAACAGATCTCTCAGACCAAAGGAAAAACCGAGCTGGCTGGCCGTGTCATTACTCGGTCAACAAAGCATGCTGAGCCTCCCCTTAACGACGAAAGCTTAAATCCTCATCGCACTATGACGCGGGCGACGACTCGACTCGCAGCATGTAGCTATCTAGCAGGAGGAAGCAGATTGTGACAAATCGGACCTTTAAGTCATGCTGATCAGCCTTGCAAGGGCACTCACCCAGTTCCCTCACACTAGGGCACGAGAAAAGTTATTCTAAGCAGGTTTAAACGGAGACTATTTTCCCATTTAACACTTGTTCTCGGATCAATAAAGCCTCCAGTTGGCTCTGTAACAAGTATGGAGAGCACGGCACATGAGTAAGAGTCTGAGGAAAGGAGGGTAAAAAAAAAAAAAAAGTGGCGTTTTTCCTGTTCGTGTCGCTTCACATGCTGACAAATAGTTATTTCTTTTAAATGGAAAATGACTGGATGTTTTTTCGCTTATTTCAAAAGCACCTGATGCACACAAAGCCGCTTTACAGGAACCTAGATATAAATTATTTTAGATGCCTAAGGAGAAGAACTGACAATGGCAAGGGAAAACTATTCAAAGGGAAGCCATCTTCTTCAAATCATTACTGCATTCCATCAAAGAGAGAAAAGCCAAACAGCACTACATGCATTGAAAAGAAACAGACTGGCCACTAAGTTCTTATTGTGAATAACAATCCTAGGATGAGCATAAAGAGTGTTTATGATCAAAGTATCCAACAGCAAATGAGGGTGTAAACGTAAAATGTGCATTTAGCAATTTAAAGATTTTTTCCTAGACAGTGCTTGGAGCTGGTATGTGACCGAGATTTCTATCCACTCACTTGCACTTACTGTAAATCTACCAATAGTAGAAAAGACAATGGTGATGGCATCATTGGAACCACCTACTGTAGGTTTTAAGTTCTTCTCGTAGATCAATCCCTGCTATTCTGTTATCACCCAAATGAGGAGTCTGGCTCCTCTCAAGGTTTCTTCCTGTTGCCATCCCAGGGAGTTTTTCCTTGCCGCTGTCGCCGTAGCCCTTGGCTTGCTCATCAGACACCATTAGATCACTATGCTCTGTATACATTTATCCTTCCTTCTGCATATTTCCACATTTCTTCTTTTAATTTTGTGAACCTGCTTTGAGACAATGACCATCGTTAAAAGCGCTCTATAAATAAAATTGAACTGAATTGAATAGTGCCGCCAGGGTGGCTCTGGCCCCCTCGGACCGTGACTCTGCAGGGGCGTCTGGCACCAGGACATTGCCAGCGGATCCTTTGGCTGTTCGTCGTTGCGGGGTGGGCCTCAGTGGGTCGGACTTGTGTGCATTCCGTGGGTGTCAGATTGAGATGTGGGGAGTTTGGAAGCCTCATTTCCTGCTGGGACCCGGGCCATCATTGTGTACTGGGTCCTGTTTGGGGGAGGCTTTGGTGCACTGGGTGTTCTGGTGCGTTTCTGTCGTGGCTAGCTTTAACTTGTCACAAACTTGTGTGATTTGCGCTGCATTGGCTTTTCTATAAGATCAGACCAGATGGCCTGGGGCATGAGCCTTGGGTGCCCATGATCCTGTCTCTCATGATCCTGATTAATGTTGTTGTTGGTCTTTCGGCTGCTCCCAACAAGGGGTCGCCACAGCGGACACTTAGTCCGCACAACAACTTGGCACAGGTTTTTTACGCCGGATGTCCTTCCTGACGCAACCCTCCCATTTTATCCGGGCTTGGGACCGGCACTGTATCCAGTGGCTGAGGTGTGGGCACTGGCTGGAATCGAACCCGGGCCTTCCGCACGGCAGGCGAAACACCTACCACTGAGCCACCAGTGCCCCTCATGATCCTGATTAATGATCCTGAATAATTTCTTATGATCCTGAATAATTTCTTTCATTATTATTATTATTATTATTACTTAATTATTGTATTGTCAAAAGCATTGAAATTGAGTGAAAAGTCATTGAAAATGAACTTATGAATGTATGCATTTAAGGGGAAGATGAGAAGTCTGCAGAAGAAAGCAAAGCCAAGCAAGAGAAGGAGAAGCATGAGGAAAAGAAGAGCGATTCAGAGGACGTCTCTGGTAGTGCCGGTAAATTCTCTATTAATTTTGCACGCAGGCATGAAGATCAAGACAATATTTCCATCACAGTACACACATCAGATTCACACTGACAAATGTGATACCTAAGCAGTCGATCTCTCAGAGATTCCTAAGCATTTGTGGTTCAGAATCTTGACAGTTATTTTAATCTGAGCTTTTCTGTAGCGTCGTGTGATTTTGTACGAACGTATGCCCACGCTCCCTGCCTTGTTTTCTTTCCGGATAATTCAAACCAAGTTATAGATATCCATTTTCTATTCCTAAGCAGCATTCAGATTTGTCCCTAGGCGCCATTATTAAAAATGATAACTGTAATCTGGCTGCCTGCTGGCCGTGCAGTTCAGACTGGCTGAGTTTGAAAGGGCTAATAAAATAGGCAGACACTGTTGGGCTGTTTGAATTATGGATCAAAACAGTTTGAGGACTGAATTAGAATAGGGCTGAGGCAGATTTATCAAATCCTGCAGTTTGTTAATCCCACTTTCGCACTCCAGGGGCCGAGAAGGAGAAGAGCGGCGGAGAGAAGACTGAGGACGCTCCAGCCGATACAAAACAAGAAGATAACCAAGGTACTGTCCTTTTTTTTTTTTTTTTTTTAATTCAAAATATGTACATGTGGCACAGGAATTAACTGTGGGATTTGAATCAACAATTATTTATGGCAGTAGTACAGAGCTTTTCAATATGCGCTTGATGTCTATACAAGCAAGAATGATGTGATTGGAAGTCATAAGAGAAAGGTACAACCTCTAAACCTGTCTTTAACCCTCGTTGCTCAGGTCATAGTGGTGTAGGTGATCTCCAAAAACGAATTGCACGTACACTGTTGTTATTGTTAGTCTCACGGCTGCTCCCGTCAAGGGGTCGCCACGGCGGATCCGCGCACAACTTGGCACAGGTTTTTACGCCGGATGGTCTTCCTGACACAACCCTCCCATTTTATCTGCACTTGGGACCGGCTCTGCATCCAGTGGGTGGGGTTTGGGCACTGGGTGTATGAGTAATGAGTAACGAGTTATTGATGAAAAATACACTTCCCAAAGATGTTCCCTAATTGCCACATTTGACCAGTTGATGGTCATGCTCGAGTGCCAGCTTGGAAGCGGTGGGATTTGACCTCACAACTGCCTGATCGGTAGTCCAAAGTCAGCACTCTCACAAATATAATACATGCTCATAGGTTGTATCAATTAACACACTCTGGCACACTCTGTTCACAAATTGATTTTCAGGCTGCAGAGTGAATTGATCGATGCAGAATGAAATGAATTGTGCCTCGGTAGTAGCGTGAGATTTTTAAATGCAGTGTTGAGAAACAGTCCACCAAGCAGTAATATCCAGATAACAGTGGTGCTCCTCACACTGCAGGCTGCAGCCCACTCAATGACTTAGCAGCACACAAATTAAAGTGTAGCTCTTGTAAACAGCTACATGTAAATAGATCCGGCTTTGCAAAGGCCAAGGAAAGAAAGGGCCGCAGATTTGAAATTTGAGTCCCATCTCTCTCTCTCTCTCTCTCAGACAGGTGAAGATCTAAAGTAATGCCCCCCAGAGCCTCAGTGGCTTTAAATGAGCTTGGCACTGAATTGGACGAAGTGTGTCCGGCCTCTGATCGTATATCACTGTTTAGAGAACACACAATGTCTTGAACTGTCCGTTTCATATTATATTTACGTGTTGTTGTTTTTTTATCACATATTAATGATTTTTGGACACTTGCGGTTAAGGTGGTGTGCAGACGTAGATCTTGAATGAATCTTAATTATGTGTGTAATTGGAATGCTGGAATGTAAAAATCTTTTAAGCTATAAGGCAAGACTGAGTGGGCTATGTGTTTGAGAGGAGAGAGAGAGAGAGAGAGAGAGTTGGCGGAGAGGTATAGGGTGTTAAAGTCGAGCTAAGTGTGTGTGGGAGGAAACCTTGAACAGACAGGAGCGGAAGCAGGCCAGCCACACAGTCACTCACTCAGTTACTCACGTGTACTGTACTCACACTCACACCAGGCTGTCCATATGCCTGAGAAACAGAGATCCTGCTTGGACATACTCCATTTATTCAATCTTCTTCTTTTTCTGTCTCTCTCACCCTCTTACTCTCACAAAAGTGTCCTTTCTCTGTTCTCACTCTTGACTGTCTTTGCACTTTTCGTTCTCTTTCCCACCAGAAGGTACATTTATTGTGAAGAAAAAGTGTATTTTAAACAATCATGCTAAAATGTGTTGTTTTATTCATTGTAAATACTTCCAAGTACATTTTATATATTTATATTACTATATTTTACAAAAAAAAATAGGTTAGTACGGTAGGTGTTGATTCAATATTTATCATCAGATAATTGGCTGGACGCTTTCAGAGAGAGAAGAGGTCTTTTACCATGATGTAAATGTTTTTTTTTTCCTAAACTGGAACTAAAAGGCCCAATCTTGCTTCAACATGACCATGCATCGGAGCATTAAGCGAGATCCAAGGTTGTGATAGAAGAACTCGAGTGCCCTGCACTCAGCCTTGACCTTAACCCCACTGAACACTTTTGGAGGGAACTGTAACACCGAGTGCAAGCCAAGCGTCCTCACTCAACACTGGTGACTGATCTTGTTAATGCTCTTGGGGCTGATTGCACACAAATGCCCACAGCCATGCCATGCCAACTGAAATTTGGTGTAAAGTTTTACCAGAAGAGTGAACGTTCTTATAACTTCAACAGGGGAATAAATCTGAATCACATACAAACTTTCAGCCGTATAGTGTCCATGATCCATGTTCTCATTTTTTATTTATTTAAACCAGGGAATTAATCAAAAACTTTCTTTTGGCTGTTTCTGTCAAGGGGTCGCCACAGCGGACAATATGATTCGCACACAACTTGCCACGGCTTTTATGCCAGATGCGCTTCCTGGCACGATCTTCCCATTTTTCTAACCAGGCTTGGGACCAGCACTGCATCCAGTGGTTGGGTGGTATGGGGTGTGGCAACCCTCCATCGGCAGGGCTCGACCCAGATGCTCAGATTGCCAAATCATGAACCTTAGCCATAGCCACTTGAGGCGCCACTCCTCTTAAACCAGGGAATTAATAAATGGCCTACAGGTAGTCCCTGACTTATGAACGTGTTCCATTCCGGGAGCATGTTTGTAAGTCTGATTTGTTCTTAAGCCCGACAAAGAAAGTCTTATATGCCTTTGACACGAATTTACAATGTGAAGCATACCAATCCACTTGACTAAATCTGTCCCCTTTCCTCACTATGCCAAAAAACCTAAGGAAATTAATCTCACACAAATTTAACAGTGATGTCTCTGTGCCTTTAAATCATTTTGTCTCAGAGCTGTTTTCCAGTGTATTGGACTATGAACTCTGTTTTGTTGAGGATTGTCCGAAATTAGGCTTATTTACCATTAAGACAGCTTTACAGGACAGCCATTTTCATATTGTATATAATTGTAAATATTGGTATCTGGTGCATTGGTATTTTTTGTACAATACACGTGAGCTTCTCTCGTGACTGAACCGGAAGTAGAACCACGGTCCATTCGTATCTATGGAAATTCATAACTCGAATGGGTTACTACAATTTAATAAGACTTCTTAAGCAGCATCGTTTTTAGGTTCTGATTTCATTTTTGTAGAAACGGTGACACATACTATCACCGGTTAGTTAAATTTACGAGATTGGATATGTCCTCTGCATCTGCAAGCATCCATATAGTGTATTGTTTATTTATTTTCTCTTATGTATATTTAATAGTGGCCATTTTTAAGATGGTTGGTACTATTATTACTGCATTACTTGTAGTTTTGCACATGAGGCTTTTACATAATTGCCATAAAATTCACCACAGCTCTTTCAAATCTATTATCCTCAATAAAATGATCAGCGTAGGCATGCAGAAAGGTCGGTGCACAGCATTTACTAAAGGTCAGATGTTTTCATCTTTTGTGTGATGCTCTACAATTTCATCTTTGCATCATAGAGCAGTAAAAAGCATGAAATGGATGTGAGCTATAATGTTAGGGGTGTTTTATATAGCTCTGTAATTGTCCCTGGAAATAATACAAGTGTGTGGGAGGTCTGCAAGGATTTAGCTTTTCTTAAAAAGAAAAGACTTATTATGGTGACCGTTGTGCTGTTATAAGTACAGTATATGAGAAAATAAAACTTTCATGAGCTAAGCAAATTATGTTAGCTCCTGCTGATGGTAAGCAAAGATTTCTCCTGTCTTTCCTGCGTTTTTATATTAATACCATTGTGTTTTAAAAAGTGCTCTACTTTAGTGGATATATTTTTTTAAGTGACTTGAAGTTAATTGTGTCAAAAAAATTATATATGTATACAGTGTACTTAAGTCTAGTTTGGTACACGCAGCTACAGTCATGGGCAAGACTGCGGACTTGACTGATTGTCCAGAAAACAAGGAGGGTAAACCACACAAGCTCATCACTGAAAGGGCGGGCTGTTCGCAGAGTGCTTTATTGAAGCATATTCATGGAAAGTGGACAACAATTGTCAAGCAAAGCAATTGAAGCAAAACTTCACAAAGTTCACATGGAGTGGAGTGAGGTTGGAGTCAGTACATAAAGAGCCACGATGCACAGACATCTGTCGCAACTGTCGCATTCCTAGAATCAAACCACTCGTGAACCAGAGACAACATCGTAAGCGTCTTACCTGGGCTAAGGATAAGAAGAACTGGACCATTGCTTAGTGATCCAAAGTCTTCTTTCCAGATGAAACTAAATTTTGTCCAAGAGTTTTAAGGATGAGTGGAGAGGCACAGAATCCAAACTGCCTAAGCCCAGTGAGAAGGTTTCACCAGGTCATCTGCTGGTCTACTGTGTTTTAACAAGCTCACAGTCAGTGCAGCCATCTACCAGGAGATTGTAGACCACTTCCTGATTCAGTCTACTGACAAGCATTTATAAAGATGCAGGTTTTCCATTTCCAGCGGGAATTAGCATGTGGTCACAGTGTTAAAACTTCCACTAACTGGTTTGCTGACCTCAGGATACTACTGTGCTTGATTGGCCAGCCAACTAGCCTGACCTGAACCCCCATAGAGAATCTATGAGCGATTAATAAGAGGACGATGAGAAACGTCCAACCCAACAGATAAACTGAAGGCTGCTATCAAAGCAACATAGTCTTCAATAATGCCTCAGCAATGCCAAAGGCTGATCGCCTCGATGCCATGCTATGTTTATGCAGTGATTGCTGCGAAAGAAGCACCAATCAAGTATTGAGTGCATAATTAAACATAAATTTCAAACGTTGAAGATTTCTGTATTGTAAATCATTTTTGTTTGACCTAAGGAAATATTCTAATATTTTGAGGTACTGGATTTTTACTTTTCATGCACTCTAAGCTGTAGTCATCGAAAAAAGACTGGAACTATTTCACATGATGTGTAACGTACTAGGCACGGTGGTGTAGTGGTTAGCACTGTCGCCTTGCACCTCCAGCGTCCGGATTCGATTCCCAGCCAGGCTCGATTCCCGTCTCTGTGCATGGAGTTTGCATGTTCTCCCCGGTGCTTGGTGGGTTTCCTCCGGGTACTCCGGTTTCCTCCCACAGTCCAAAGATATGCAGCTTAGATCCCAAATTGCCCGTAGTGTGTGAGTGTGTATATGTGTGTGTGCCCTGTGATGGATTGGCACCCTGTCCAGGGTGTACCCTGTCTTGTGCCCTAAGCCTCCTGGGATAGGGTCCAGGTCCCCGCGAGCCTGAATACAGGATAAAAGCGGTATAGTAGATTAGAGTGAGTGTAACGTACTTAAAATATTAGTTAATTTTTTTGTTATCATTGATAAATGATTGTCTCTTGAATGTAAAAAAGTAGTTTCAGGCCTTACTGCAACAATTTCTTCTAATTGCTTAGGTGCGAGATTGACTTATAGCTTATAATGTTTGTGTTTTTCTTGTGTCTTTGGAGAAAGTCATGTGTTTTCTATAATTTCTAGAAAAAGCTGAAAAACTGTTAATTAAAAGTCATTTTTCTGTATATGTTCTTCCAAAGCAGCGTTTCTCAACCCAGTTCCTGGAGTACCCCCTGCATGGTTTAGTATTTTCTCATTTCCAAGCACGTCTGACTTAACTAATCAGCTAATTAACAGCGTTTTCTGAAATGATGTAGGTAACGCAGAGCAGAAAAAAAAAACACTAAAATGTGCAGGTCAGGGGGTCCAGGACCAGGATTGAGAACCACTGATTTAAATGAAGGCGTATTTAATGAATAAGTTATGTAAGTTTCTTCAGTAGGTCATGACGAGCATCTGAGAAGAAAAGGATGACTGAAAACACGACTGAAGAGTGGAAACGCATTTATTTCAAGCAATCGTACGCATCAAACATATGCATCATTTTGCCCTTGGAGCACAGAATACAAACATGTCAACAGGAAGTGTAGGCATCATAATCTGCATAATGCTTTGAGGTGTCTGTCAAGAACATTCACAGAGATCTTTCCTGGTTATTTTTCAATGTCAGACTTAAATCAAACAGAACCCGTTTCCAATCTTGTTTACCTTTCCCCTTTCTCTGTGATAGTCTCATCCTTCGATAGTTCAATGGACCTTTATGTACTTTTGAAGTATTTGCCTTTTTCATTACTGAAAGCTCCATCGATTTCTTTTAATGAACTGATTTCCTAGTGCTTCGTTCAATCCATGAGCCAAAAGGGCTTATCAATGTGCAGCAATACAAGTGACCACGGTGATGTGGCTGTATACATTCGCTGGCCCTCAGAGAGAAACTTTACCTGTTCATTTACAATTCATCTCCAGTAATGTTCAATAGAAATGATGAAATCGCTGTTTAAAGGTTATGGTTGGACTTTGGCTCAAGGAAATGTCCCAAGTACCAAAATCCCATTTTCCCAAATTCTATAGTAGCTGTGGTAGAATTCTTAACATTTCTTACTTGTCACTAAACTTTGAGATACATTTTTCAGACAAAGATCTCCGTTCTCATTACCTACAGAGATTAGCCTTTAAATTCAGATCATTAGATATTTGCAGACGCTACGAAAAAAAAAAGATTTGCCCTAGAAATGTCCTTGTAAACTCTTATTATGGTGCAGAGTCGATGCGTTTTGACTGGAGATGTTGGTGGCACTGGACAGGGTTGAGGGTGTGTGAGGAACATGCATTTTCAATGTTGCGTGGAGGAAAAAAAGCTGCGTCTCCCAGATTCTGTGGTTAGGTGAAGTTACTTATAGGTAGCTAACTAAACTTTTATAACTGAATTTCAGACAAAGCTCTGTTTTCAATACCTGTCAAGCAAAGATTTAACTAAATCAGACTTTGGCTTCAAGTTTTTCAAACTCAGCAAAGGAGGTATTTGAAGACACTTTGATCTTGTAAGGCTGTAGTTGAAGCTGGGATTCAGGAGAAAAACGCAGAGCTTCCCAGGCTTGGAACAGTGGAACTGCTCTTTACTCTTAAAGACATATGTTGTGCGATGTACTGCAGGAGTATGAGGTGTCTGTCTGGGTCACTACTTTCTACAATCCAGCCTGTGTACGAGGGCATTTATGAATGTGGATGGCTGCTTTGGCAGTAAGGTAAAAATGTGGGTCATATCAAGATGAAGTAAAGGAAGGCATTTTTTCCAAATAGCATTGTTCTCTTGGCAGCTGGAGCCTCTAAACACATGTAAACGTTTTGTGAATGCAAAGTGGCTGGGAAGAAAATCCAACTCCAAAGCTCTTGGTGGAAAAGCCTTAGCTCCTCCACTGAGGTCAGGTTAGAGACCTTTTCCCCTGGCGACAATGAAAGGTTGAAGAACTTGACAGTCCAGGAGAGGCTTTTCTTCTCTGAACAGTGAAGAGTGGTTTGGGTAGCTTATAAAGATGTCCACTGGTCTGCTCCCGCTAGATCTGTATGAGGCATGTCCCACTGGACAGAGATCATGGAGCAGACACCGAACCCACTGGAGAGATTAATGTCTCTGAGTTGTCTTGGGAACGTCTGGAGAATCTGTGGCTGGGGATTGAAAAGTCTGGTCTGACCTTCTCAAACTGTTAAACCCTTTTTAGAAACACGATGGAAAAACAAAACAATTAAAATACTGCTTAAAATAAAATAAGTAGGAGCATAATGAACCTAGACATAATAGAGTCAGTCCATCTGCTCCTGATGGACAAACCGCATCAAATCTGCTCACGTGTGCTCTCCTGTATCCCAGTGGCCCAGTTAGCATCAAAGCTAACATGAGGGAAGAGAAGCCTCTTACCTGTGTCCCTGAGTGCAGCTTTGAAGATTTGCTTTTGATCAGAACCTTCATCTATCCTGTTGCCTTTTAGGTTGAGATTCGGGGCAAAGATGGGAGGAATACATTTGGTGAATATGTCAGTGCACGCAAACAAGGGAAAAGGTGTGTGATTTGTGTCTGATTATGCAAAGGACGTTTTTTTTTTTTTTTTTTTTTTGTTTTTTTTTCCCAGGCTTGATTAACATATTCCTTTGTCTCTGGTTTTGTTTCTCAGCCCCTTTACACTGTATTCTACACCCACACCCTAATGGTGCCTGCTGCATTCTCAGATTGCAGAGACCTTTTTGAAACGAGGCATCTTAATTAAGGAAGCGCACTCAAACTCCTTCGGATATTCATGACAGCGAAATCATTCGAATAGGAATTTTTAATTAATGTAGCAACCGTCTCATGCTCTTTATGACCTACAGTATGCATGAACTTGAACCAGTTTCGCAACCCTGTTCATGTCTCTCTCTCTTTTTTCCTTTTTTTTGTCTTGTCATTTTCTTTGCAAAGGCCAAGTAACAAGCATGGACAGCAAGGAAGCAGACACTCAAGGATTAGCGGGGGCCATAGAGGTTGAGGGTAAGCCTCAGCATCATCTTTTTCCTGTCTCTCCATACAACATGCAGATCTGTCTCTGGAAAATGAGTGTGAATATCCCGGAATAAACTTTCTCCGGCGTTATCAGCAAAGCTTATTTTATTCCACAGATTTAGATTTTATTTGAATAATCTTGGTTCACTAAAACGTTATCGCTCAAACAAGTCATGGACTTTTTTTTTTTTTTTCCTCATTTTTGTCCATAAGTGTGCAGAATGATGATTAATAAGACTGATACATAAATGTCCCTCTTACTGCTCGTGTACTGCATGTGTGCGTAACTAGTGGATGTAAATGGGATAAGACTCAGACCCCATACACCTGCACTGTGCATTTAAACTGTCATCATAACTAATAATAATGCTTTCCTGTTAAAACAAAAGCATGGGCTTGTGGGAGAATGATCTCTCTACTTATCAAATACAGTTGAGCTAAGAGCATACTAGTGTAATTATATAATGGACTTTTGCTTTCACATTGTTAGCATCACCCCCCAATTTATTTAATAGCTTTTAGTGCTAGATTTTTTCTCTCTCTCTCTCTCTCTCTCTCTCTCTCTCTCTCTCTCTCTCTCTCTCTCTGTGACAGTTCAGCTTGCTTCCTGAACTCTGACCGTAAATACCAGTGCTTCACCACGTACAAAGATTTTCTTGGCAAATTTGCATTTCTTTTGTGTTTTTACCTGTTGAAGCCCTCAATCTCAAAGACGGCCTATGTGCTTGCATCGCTAGTGGCTTTTCACTATGCTAAATAATTCAGAGTGTTCAGAGAAGACCTAGCTACCTGTGACAGCTCAGTTTAGCAGGTATGTAGGTCACGCCAAAGCTCAAACCTTTTTTTCTTTTTGCATCTTGTTTGCTTTCACTTCTCTTTTTATGGCTTTTTTTCCCCCTCTATATTTAAAGCTCCCTTTACAATTTACGTCTTATGTCTTTATTTTATTTTACCTGAAAATTGTGCATTATTTTTCCTGTACATGGAAAAAAAAGCAGAAGACTAAAATATGAAATAGCTTAATAGTCATTTTAAATGTCTATTTCAGAGATGGCATTTAATTGAACCATTTATAGCAGTCGGAAACCTCTCTCTCTCTCTCTCTCTCTCTCTCTCTATACTGTGAGCACCACAGACATGAGGCGAGGTCTTACATTGAAAGAGTTTTTTATTTATTTATTTATTTTTAAATAAAATAATAAAAGGGAAAATTTAGGAAGGCAATGAAGATTATAAAGAGGAAATGTAAGAAATACGTACTGTGAGGAGAAAATAAAAGTGATCAGTGTCCTGACCCACATGATGGCACGAAGCTGGTGAGCTGAGGTGTGTCCAAACTTTTGACTAGTACCGTACTGTACATACACTCACCAGCCACTTCATTAGGTACACCTTGATAGTACTGAGTTGGACCCCTTTTTGCCCTCAAAACTGCTTTAATTCTTCGTAACATAGAGTAGACTCAACAATCCAAGGTCCATATTGACGTGATGGCATCATGCAGTCGCTGCAGATTTGTCAGCTGCAAATCTCCCGTACCACCACATCCCAAAGGATGAGATTGAGATTATTATTAACTATTGAGATTAAGATCTGCATTGTCATGTTCAAGAAAAAAAAAACAGTTTGAGACTGTTTTAGCTTTAAGACATGGTGCGTTATCCTGAGATCATAAAGGGACGGACACAACCCGCAACAATACTCCGATAGACTGTGGCATTTAAACAACAAGTGTGAAACGCTGTTAAAAGGCAGGATGCATCCATGTTTTCATGTTTTTTTACACCAAATTCTGACGCTACCATCTGAACGTTGCAGCAGAAATCGAGACTCATCAGACCTTCTGTCTTCTGTTCTCCAAGTTTTTAGTTTCTGCAATATTCGCAACATCCATGTCATGAAGTCAGATTCCAGTTTTTCTACATTCTGATGCTGAACATGTACACACACAATCAAACACACTTTGGTCTAATCATGTCAATCTCAATATAAATTATCATGATAATATAGTTTATTGTATTAAACCTTTTTTAAACTGTACACACTTCAGTTTGTCCCTGTCTAACAGCTGCTCTCTAGGCAAACTGTCCCACACTCCTGCTCTCATCTTAATGCACTGAGTGTAACCTATAAGGCAGCTGGCCCCATGTTCTCTTTTCACTCCACTTTAAGGGCCTCATGTTTTCCTAACAATGTCCTTTCTCCCTTGTTGGAGAGAAAGATCTTTCAGGGCAGCTAAGAGCCCTTTGAAAAAGCTCTGCTTACAAAGCCAACTCTAACATGCACATCTTGTAATGTTGTGTAAATGTCCCAGCAGCCTGGTGCTGCTTTTTGCCCCCGTTTCTCTCTCTCTCTCCCTCTTCTGCCTCTTTGGTGACAAAAGGCCGACTACAGACAAGAGGGTCACTTTTTTTTTCTTCCATCCACTAAAGGAACGAGCATCTGCGGTATTTATGACCCGCCTCCGACCCCAATTGCTTCTCAGCTCACTAGGTTTTAATTGGCTTCGATTGTCCAGAGCTTTATCATCTCACAGCAATAAAGCAGAGAGAGCGGGTAGGGGCACCTCCTAGATATTCAAGTATTTCCCACAATGCTCCTCTCCAATCATTCATTCATTGGTGCTATAACCACTCGAGTTCCTACAACCCTCGGATATTTACACATGAAAATAAGGGTTTGTTCTTCACATTTAGCACTTCATTAACTCTGTAGGCCTTGCAGCTTCTTAAAGGTCGGTTGGAAGTGTTTCCCGTAAATGCAGGGAGCTCTGGGAATGTATGTTTTGATAAAAGGTGAAACACTGCGGTGACCTCAGTGCATGGAGTACACACCAGAGTCCACTACTTCATTATTTAACAAAAACCAAAGCAGGTTTTATTCATTAGGAACTTGTTATTTTTATTGTAGAATTTTTGAGAAATCCTCATATATTATTTGATATCAGAATGTCTTATTTACACGTTTTATATATATATATATATATATATATATATATATATATATATACAAATCACACAATTCAAGTAAACAACACCATGAAGCAAAGTTACGGTTACCTCCCCAAAGTATTAAATGCTTTTTTAGCATTTAATTGCTCTCATCGCAGCAACTTCTCAATAATTGCACTTTTAAATTTATTAACGCACGACAACTTGCGCTTTTATTTATTTTACATTTTTTTTAATTACAGTTGCATTTAACGTTGTGTATCCATGACATCCACGCAGCTATAACCAACTATTCTCTCTCTCTTGGTGTGAACAAGTAATAAAGAAGCTGCTTCTCATGTTGCAAAGAAAACAAAACACAGATCCCATGAAACTCCTTCTCTACGGGTTACTTACAAAATGTTTCTCTATATCAAAGATTGCTCTTCGTTGCATAATAGCACATTTTTGAATCTGTTTATGTTTTTCCCAATGATGGTTGTAGTGTCTGTAGTCCCTGTGAGCACGTTGTTACTATAGAAACCATAATTTATTCAAATGTTCGCATAAATATAATAAATATGCGATTTATTTAATGATAGAGTGTTAATTATGTCCAAATGACATAAAGTAAAAGTGGGGAAATATTTGACTTTGCAACCAGTGTTTTTCCTTATTTTAACACCGTTAGTTAAGCTTGTGTTCTGTATAAATCAGATCAGTCCTGATCATTTTCGGACCTGTTGTACAGTACCTGCTTCCCTTTCCTGTAACCCGAGCCTTTATGAAAAGGTTGTCATTGTGTCTTAGGCAGACAGCCCGCGCGCGGCATGACAAGGATGTGACAGTCGGTGTTAACACGAAGGTTACCATCGATTGTAAGTCTCACGGACGACTAGGCTCTGATGAGTAAAACATCAATATTTCTGCTTTTTGTTCATCACGGCCGCTCAAAGAGGTCTCTTGTTAAAACTGTATTTCTGCGCGCCACACAAAACCATGCTGATCTTTCCTAGATACTGTGCCCCATGTGAAAGGTTATAACCAGCTCTTCATTGCCTGGTGAGATATCGAGCAGACTTTGTTCAATACACGCATGATGGGTTTTTGTGACTGCCTCAAAGCATTGCGCCTTGTGCTCGTTTTAAAGGAAGACTTTTCGATTAACCCTGAGAGTCAGGTCTGAAAGGGATCCTCGAAGGTGCCAGTCACATGTCACTGGTTTGATTACATGCATTTTCTGTCCCCGGTGCGTTTCTGTTTTCTTTGTTGTGGCTAGATAAGCTGAAAGTCAGAGAGCATGAAATGTGCATGAAAGGAGAGCACATAGTCCAAGCTCTGATAGTTTGTAGAATAACTACCTACATTTACCAGTAACCTCATTAGAGATTCGTAAACCCAGGCAGTGTGACCAAGGAGATGTAATATAGGCCGTTAGGTATAAATGGGCTACAAGGGGTAAGCGACGTTTAAAAAATGGGTAGGTTTTTTTTTTTTTTTTACATGTTGCTGACATTCTGCTTGATGGACTGTTTTTTTGGGTTGTTGGAAAAAAAAATTGCAGTTAAAAAAAAAATTATAATAATAATTTAAATAAATATATATATTGGAGTGATTATTTACAAATGGAAGAAATACAAAGTAACCATTAATGGCCCTATATGCAAGATTTCACCTCATGGAG
>JAQQZT010000039.1:29833587-29852505 GCA_030068275.1 Clarias platycephalus
TCTGTAAAGAATAGTGGATCAAAATGCATCCCAAGATGTGTGTAAATCTGGTAAACAACTACAAGAAACGTCTTCCCTCTGTGCTTTCCAGCAAGGGTTTCTCCACCAAGTAGAATGACTCGCTGAAACCCTTTAAATTCTGGTTTATTCACCCCAGCAGCACAGACTGACAAAAAGACATGACAAATACAGCAGTAAGTGTAATTACCACAAACGAGGTACACTATAAAGCCAAAGGTTTGTGAACACCTGGCATGCTGGTTGAAAATACCTTCCTAGATTCAATAAAATTTTATTTGTACAGCGCTTTTAACAATTGACATTGTCGCAAAGCAGCTTTACACAATTAAAACAATTATTAAAGTTTGTATGAAATGTGATTGTGTATGAATTAAAATAATAAGATTGTCCCGAGGATGACGGCTACAGTGACAAGGAAAAACTCCCTGAGATGGCAGTAGGAAGAAACCTTGAGAGGAACCCATCCTCATTTGGGTGACAATGGATAGCAGGGATTGATCTGCATCATACTGTGTGAGACTGAAAGTTCAGTATAACAGACTGGAAGTTCAGTATAATGAAATCCACCTTTGCTGTTATACTTAATAGTGTAATATCCTCCACTCTTCTGGCAAGACTTTCCACTAGATTTTTGAAAAGTAGCTGCAGGGATTTTTGTTCATCTGGCTAAAAAAGACAAAGCAGCATTCGGCGAGGTTGACTTCAGCCAGCGCTTTGTGCAGGACATTCGAGTTCTTCCGCTCCATCCTCAACACACCGGGTACTCATGGAGATTATTTTGTGCAAAGTTTCATTGACATGCTGGAACGGCATTGATGTCTGGGCCCTTTAGATACAGTAAAGGGAAACTGTAATGCCAAAGCAAATCAAGGGAAATTCTAGACAATTGTGTGCTTCCAATCTTATGGCAGACATTTTGGGAAAACCAAAATATGAGTTTGATCAAAATTAAATTTGCCGCATATCCTTTATAGCACTGAGGAATTATTTTTTTGTGTGTGTATCCCAGTAAGGAAGCTGTGGTCAGAGCTCAGAGTCAGACAGGGTAAAGGGCCTTGTTCAGGACCTCAAAAGTGACAATTTGGCGATGCTACATGTGTTGTAGATTACTATCCCAATTGGCGATTTTTCAGACCGTCTTTAGAAGAGAAGTGAACAGGCTAAACTCACATTGTCCAAATAAAGTAGAAATGACAGAAAAGGACAAATAATAGAACCATCATACAGGTTGTGTGGTTCGAACCATAAAGCTAACCATATGTTAGCGCAGTGCTTACTACAGTATGTATGTGCTCCTACATAATGTTTGAAATTTCGACATTTCAATTTCTACCATTTGGGAGATGCCCTTATCCAGAGCGACTTACATTTATCCTATCATACATCAGCGTGGTTGAGGACCTTCTCCAGGGTCCAGAAGCTCAGTGATCCTAAGGTTTGAGAAACCTCCAACACCTGGACCACTGAGCCACCCCTGCGCTTTTATGCTTATGAAGAGACCTTGTGCTTCAAGACTGAACCATAATGATTTAACAATTTTAAAAGTAGATATTTATGTAATTGTGGAATTGCTTTAGTATTGCCATTTAACATTAAAAACCAGCCATTACTGATTCTAATACAGGCTCCTAGTATATTCCTGAGTTTTGACTAAGACTCATTATACTGTACATTCCTCACTATACCGTATATTCCTCTCAAAATCCATAGGCTCATGGAACCATAACAGTTTCGCTGATATCATTGGAAATGTATTCATAAGGAAGTTCATTGTAATGAAATCCAACAAGGCAAATCTCTAACTCCACCCCTTAGTATAACCAGTACAGACCACTGATCTTTTTTTTTAAATAACATTTTTTCCTCCCCAAGTCCTTGTTTCATTCAGGTTTGACTCTCTTAAGAGATATCATCACGAAATGAAGTGATGTTGATGGCAGGGAACTCGTGATCACTCTGATGTAAGAGTGAGTCAGTGACAGCGCTATAGTGCCCTCTTAACCGGCTGCTTCAGCTTTTAGCGGCCCGTACGGGAGTGTGTGAGTGCGTTTGTGGGTGGCACGCTCTCTTTTAAGCACGCTTAGATGAAGTGAGAGTGGCTGCAGCTGTATTTGATGAGTACTTTCAGGTGCGCTTTATTCTCGAGCTGTTTACGCGTTAGCAGAATTGAATTACTGAATATTAGCTATACGGGAAATTGCTCTATTACCTAATAGTTAATGTTACTTAGAATAGAAAAGATCAGAAGCCAGGAACTGATTTATACACTCTCATATAATGTGTGCAAATGGGATAGATTGTGCAGAGAAACTTGGGCGGGACTTAAATGATCACAACTGAATATCAGAATACAGATGTTTAAAGGCGGTGTGTCTGTTAAATGAATTGTTTTTTATACTTTCAATACCGGCTCTCAGGCAGTGCTAATTTACCCAGATAATCTCCATTATTTAAGTGACTGTAATGATAATAAATCATGTCGTGGGTGTTGAATTAATCTCACCGCCTTGACTCCACTTTGGATTTTACAAACGCCCTGAAATGCATATTTATTAAGGCGGACACTCGGAAATCAAACAACTTTTTTCAATAATTTATGGAGTTATAAAATAACCAGCTGTCACTCATGAGTGATCATCATCTAAGGCAGAGTTTATATTGATTAGTCTTTATTACGGCAATACATTTTAGTGGAGTGTTTGTGTTTAATTAGCTCTCTCTCAAGCCTGTTATTGATTCTTTTGTTTGCATGAAATGTTACGCGTTTAGACACATTACCTTTGGGAGTCCGATGTAAGTCTGATAGAACTATACAGTCTGGGTGGAATAAATAGTGAGCATCACAGAAGGCTTCAACACTCATCTAGTGTTTGGTGGCTTTGTTACTAATGTCCAGAAGGTTGAGAAATCAGTTACTGCAGATTTCATGAAGCTTATATGTCTGCAGTTGCCCAGGGGAGTGAAAGTAACCAACTCCTTATTGACTCGGTAGCTAAGTTTCAACTCAATGTGTCTCCTATATGAGCTTGTCATGTTAGCTACACACACACACACACACACACACACACATACACACTTTTGTTGTTGTTGTTGTTGCTTCATCTATTAGGTTCCTGAGCAACGCACACACGAGACCAGATAACACACTGAAGCTTTTACTTGCTACATAACAAATCTATCATTTGCCCACCTCTGAACCTCAAGCGCAGGTACGACTCATCAGGAAGACGACAAACGATGCAAACTTTTCTAAAGCTCCTAAATCTCCGTATACAGCCCCGCCTTAAATCATATCCGCTCGCCTGTAACAATGCCATTGAGCTTGACCCCGTGAACCAAGTCCATAAGAGATGAGGCTCTCTCATGGCACATCAGCTCATTATTTGTGTGATGCCGTCAGTCGCTGACTAACAACACACATCCGGTAGCTTCCACTATCTCGGGAACAAATGGAAGACAGCAGATCTAATTTTCTGCTTGTCTGAGTATGAATATGACTTATGTACTCCTGCTATCCACCTACTGTGGTGAGACGGGGGCCTGAAATTACTCTAAAAGTACCGACCACATAAAGGGGATTTTAACGAGCTTTCAAATTCTCATTATTGCAAACTGTTTTTTATGACAAGCAAGCAGATTAAGTAAAGGGAAAGCCCGACCGATTCAAGCTAAGTAGTCGTGCCCTGTTGGACGAAACCAGCTAAGAGGCTTTGTTCGGTCTGATTAAATGAAGGCAAGTTCCATGCTAAATTAAGGTTTATTATTATTCTTTTCTAAATATGATCCCTGATTTAATTATTCCAATTTCGACCACATTGAAGATACAGCCGATCTCCAAGGAGGAGTCACCGGAGGAGGTTCTTTGGATAAGAGGAGCTTCCTAAAGGAGTTCTGTTCATAAACGTTCCTAGAAAGGATACACAGGGTTCCCCAGACAAACAAACTGAAGCGTATAAGAAAAAAGTGGGAAGATCTATGTTACAGCAGCAAAGAAAAAAAAGTAGAGACAATTACTAACAATTTATAATATTTCTTTATACGAAGTTTAAATATTGTACCCTTTATACACGCACCAAGCCCTGTCACAACTTTAAAAACACAGAACGGTTGAAACTTCCATGTGCATTTAACATTTAAGTGCGTCTCCTGGCTGCCACAGAAATATCTTGTAATTAACAAAATTATTTTATTAACCAATTAAAAGATTGACAATTTTGAAAATGACAAAGTAGGTTCGCTTTCTGATCAGTATATCAAAGCTGTTTCTTACAGAATGAGTGTTTTTGGTCTTAGCTTAATTAACCACTAACTACGGTAAAGTAGTTTACCTAATTACATTCAAATCATGAAGCAAAAGAGTCATACAAGCATTTCACTTTAATCGAGCCTTAATTAAAATTCTAAAGATTGATTTTTGCTTTTAAATACACATCCAGACGAAGCAGTCCTGTGTAATCCTCCACGGCAAAATGTGCAACGATGTTCCAATCTCAGTTGAAGCGCTGGCTCCTTCTGTATGCATCCACGCATCACACTTCGCTGTTTACTAACTGCCTGTTGTTGGAGAGACGGCTAAGATCCTCCTACCGCTCTGAAATATCAACGCTCAGGGCTTTCCCGAAGTTCGTTTCAGATGCTTCTCAGAAGCGGCTCTGACAAAGCGTAAACAATTAAAAACCATTCCAAACCCTCAAGACTTTCAGGCTGCACTTTTGAAAGCTCTCTAGTTTGGCCACAAACTTTCCTTTTCTTGTTAACATAATATCATTTTTACTTCATTAGTCAGAGTTATTGCTGAAAGCCTTGAAGGTCCTAATGCTAATTTCATGCTCATGTTTCTTTGTATACGCCACATGCCGTCTCGCCAAATGATATGCCTCATGTTTTCATCTGAGCAGAAGCCAAATTAGAGAGATAGCCAATTTGCTTCTATCGCAAGGCACACTGGTGCATCGTGAGCACGTAGGGCCACGGCATCGATTGAGATTCCAGACTCGTCGTGTTTTTCCCAGACTTGGTTCGTTGTGTTTTTATCAGCTCTCCTTACTAGGAGATGAAAATGACTGCGAAAAGAGGGACGGAAAATGTGAAAGTCTATTCTATAGTATCCCTCATAACATCTTCTGCATTCGGCAACCCAAGGATCTTATGGATCTGAGCAATCAGAACACGCAGCGTATTAAGAGAGAAGTTACAACGGTCTTTTTTCTAATATAAAATACAACAACTCACTGTTTAATCAGCTGTAGCCAGGTCACATTGTTATCTTTTGAGCTACAGTATCTGCATACTGTATGGAGTTTACATGTGTTTCTGCTACACAGCTTTTTCCCGGCTTGTTTTAGTTCATTCTAACAATTCAAATCATCGATTGCTATCTTTCATAATCGATAGCTTGAAACGTACAGTGAATAAACCGATCATCTGGATAATCATCTCATCAATAGTTGTTACTGTGTGTTACAGGTGCTGAAAACGAGGAGAAAAACACAACTTTGGATCAGAGCAAGCCTGAAGGTACAGACGGAGTGTGTGTCTGTTTTCCCAAGGCTGTTTGAACGGTCATTACTTCTACAAAGACAGTTATCACGTTTCAAATAGGGTTTTTTTTGTTGTTGTTGTTTTGTTACCTTGAAAAGCTTGTTTGGCCTTTATATTGTTTCATTATGTGTGTGTGTGTGTGTGTGTGCAGAAGGTGCTTAAGTGAAGTGTTTTCCTTTATTGCTTTCTTTTTTCCCTCGAAAATAGATGTATACAATGTTTTTTTTCATATATATATAATATAAATAATATATTAATATTACAGCAACCTGGATGTTAATATGAAATTGAACATGAAACCTAAAGCAGCTAAACAAATTCCGGGTGCTGACGCTGCAGCGAGCTCAGCTCTTCCCCGGAGATGATGTACACTCTAGCTGCCCTCCTGTACATTGTGAACACACTTAATGGTCTATTAATCCTGTGTAAGGAGACAAACAGACAGCAGGAAAGCGGAAAGGTTTTTACTACCGGTGTCTTTTAAATGTGTATTTTGTGTATCCTTGTGAGAGTATACTGCATGCAGCGTTTGTGTTAGGATACAGAAAGGACATTAATGAAAGAAAACCATTGGGCTATTCTTCTTTCTTTTTATTATTATTTTAGTCTAAGTATATGTTAATTAAAAGTAATGGATAGAGTTGTGTGTGTGTGTGTGTTTTTGTTGCTCCAGGCACAGCCGGTGCCATCTTCGGTCTATTATTTTAAAAGAAAAATCCCAGTAGACAGCTTAAGTGGCCAGCTAGTTATTTTTTTAAAAACATTTAACTCCAGCGCAAATAGTCTTAACGTTTTTTTTTTTTCCCCTCTCTCCTTCTTGTCTCTCACTAGATGAAATGAAACCGATTCAGGAGGATAAAAGCCTTGCAGAAACAAACCAAGCAACTCAGACAGACAGCAGTCAGTCCAAAGGTAAATATACATCATTTAAATAAAATAAATACAATAAATAAATCTTTTTTTTATCACGAGTCTGGTGATGTACAGTACTGTACAGTAGATGCCTGGGTTCATATTTTGAGTCCCTCGTTCAAGATTGCCTACGCGAAGTTTGAGCCACCGAGATTTACTCGAGTACTTCTGACCGCTTACAGTACCTTTAATCCCCAACCCACCATCCAAAAATCAAAAGAGGAAATGTCATTAAATTGAACAATAATTCATAATTATTCAGCAGCGTACAGAATAACAGTTGATCCAGCCTGTCTTATTACTCTTTTTTTTTTTTGTTTTTTTTTTTTTACAGTTAATTAAACTTAAATAAATCAGGAGATACTAAAGTAAGCCCAGGACATTTTAGTATGCACAAGATGTAAGATGGTCTATCACACTGTTCTAAATTAACTATTTTGATGTAAAGAAAATTCAGCCCTGGTTTGAAGGGTAAGCTGACCAAGCACTCGTTTCCTATGCTTACAGATTATTTTAATTGAATTCATATTTTATCCATAAAAATAAAAAAAAATGTTCACTGCTTGAGATAAGCATTGCCTCCAATTAAGTTGCCTTGGAAAGTGTTTCCAAGAAAGCTGAAGGCACAAATGTATTGGATAATTTATAGTCATATGTATGTGTTTAAGATTGACCACAAATGTCATTCCAAATTTATTTATTTTTAGTCCAAAACAAATTTCAGCCTGGTATAATGCGGGGTACAACAGTGCCACTCTTTATATAGTACTTGAAAATGGTGAGTAAATGAATCCTTTTCAAACGATGACCAGGTTTAAATGTAAGACATGAGAGAAACTAGTGTTTAGCGAAACAAAACTTTCGAGCCACTGCTTCCAGCGGCCGTCTTGATGTAATTACTGTTACGGTTTGCATTCGTAGGCTGGAAACCACCAAAAATGTATAACCTGGGACTCGGACTGTGCTCACACTTTTCCCTTCCAGAAAAATATTACATTCAAAGTGCGAGTCTTTCATGCTGAAGCTCTGCCCGATGGATGGAGCACCGGTGATTAGATTAGGACAGAGCTGAGCAAGTCCAGTCCCTCAGGGCCAATTTAGCACATTCCCAATTCTATTGCTTCTGATTCAATTCAGTAAATTAGTTTTTTTTTTCTTTTTTTTTCTTTATATATATGAAAACCTGTTTTTTTTTTTTTTTTTTTACAGGGGTTAGAGTAAGATTAGTTTTACAGGACTAGAACTTTTTCACATCCTGATTTGGATACAGTAAAGAAGTCAAGGAGTTATAGAAACATACAGTACAGTAGTGTGACGGAGGAGTGTGAAGAGGAAGATAATGTAATGTTATAACGTGGAGAAAAAAACTGACATGGCTACACCATAAAGTGTACGCTATACGTAAATATGTCACACAAACGTAATTTCCGATTAGTTTCCTATAATGTGCGTCAACTAATTATTTTTCCCCAAAGTAATTTGTCGACTAATTATGTTGTATTTATTCGTTACAGAAACAAGCTAGTTCCTGTTAATACTGATGTTCTTTCAGATATAAAGAGTTGCTCACTCGCAGGCCTCTCATGTTATCTTTGAGTCTCAAGGCTAAAAAAAAAAATCTTACGCTCTGTACTCAAAGCAGTGCTCTAATATAAAGTTAGACAAAACTAACTGTGTACACGTATCCTAATATTCCACATAATCAGAATAATAATTCTCCAGTCAGAATAAAAATGAATCATGCTAACCGATCCAGAATTAATTTCCAATGGGAATGAAAGGGGTGGTAGATAAATATTACCCAATTAAACACTGTTGATCAAAGAGTTTCTCTCATTTAAATAAATATATTCTCTCTGTGCATGTTTGCCCCACAAGGTGACATTTCCCTTAAGGAACCGTTGCTTCCATTCCAGGGCCCGTATTCACAAAGCCTCTTAAGCCTAGAAGTTGCTCCAAGTGACGAAATTCTAAGAAAATTCTTAGAATTATGACATTTTAGGACCAATTCTTAGTAAAGGTAAATATGATTCACGAAACATCTTAGCCCTAAAAACAGCTCCTAAGGTAAAAATTGTTAAGAGTAAAGAGGACTTTTAAGAGGCTTAAGAGTGTCTATATAGCAAAGGACAAAATGGCGGAAAGAAGAAATATTCTCCAAATACTGAACGTAAAGATAAACACTGCTCGTCTGTCCAATTTGGTTTTCTTGTTCTTTTACTTCCTTCAATCTCTCTTGGATTGTTGGCTACATACTGTACCATCCAAAAGTGCAACTTAAACAGACTGTCCTGCCATCATGTAAATTAGTAAAAATCTGAGCCATTTTGCTCCCATCAATCTAAAATGGATTACAAGTAATAAAATCAGTATGGTAAATAAATGTAAGAATTTAAATATAGTAACTACTGTGTGGAAATCTGTTGCTTCAAAAGTGGACACATTTTCAACGTTTGACTGTTTTAATTAACTTTAAGATATTTAGCCTATAACAGAAATTTTGCATAAAGTAGCCTGTAGTCATGGTTATACAATTCCACATACACGAACATTATGATTTCATTTAGTCTATTCTATTATCATATATTCTATTTTCACAAAGAGCCCAGTTCAAGACCTTTTCAGAGGTCAAAGGTTATTTTTTATCAAGCAATTACAGTCCTTGAATTGCTGCATCATCCCTAGCAACGGGGTCAACCACACGTCCTCGCTAAGATAAAGGTTTTTGTACTTTCCTTTTTAAGTTTCCTAAATCACTTTTAGTCTAGGACACCCAACTAGGACTTTTTAAGCTAAGATAGGATCTCTCTGAGAGAATTCTAAGACAAAAAAAAAATCTGCCTTGTCAATTAGATAAAGTCTTTTGTATATAAAAGACTCCTTCAATAAGCTCAACCTTATTAAAAAAAAAAAAGTGAACCAACAACAGTTTCCAGTGTTAAAAAAGAACCATTCTTATCCAAAGTGTGTCATCAATAAGCATTTCCCAATAGCAGAATCACGACCTACATAATCTATAACTTCAGTTTAATTGTACTAACGTACGTCCCTCCTCCAGCCAGTTGAAGAAGCTACACTGATCAGCAGAGCATGGAAATGCAACGTGCACACGTTGTGTCTGGTTTAATAAATTGTATTTAAATGAGTTTAGTGTCCTCTCATTTAAGCGCCCACTATCACACAGCTGCTGACGGCGGGATCAGATTAACCTGTTGTTGGATTTTATCATGCTACTGGAAAATCTGTCTTGGAATTCCATTGTGCCTGCGTGTCAAATAATAAGTGTTACATGAAAGCTTGTGTACCTTGATAACGATTACCGTCGCAGCAGAGCCACGCTGTCATCATCCGTTAGCATCCTGAGGTTACAAAAAAGAGCTAAACCAATTACCACACATCGACTGAACTAAATCAGTTGATTAACTATATTAGATTAGAGCAGAACTAGGTTTTGATTACGCTCAGCTGGGTGAACAGATTACTACACCATCGCTTGCACCAAAGATGTTTAATTCGTCACATATCACCTGAGTGATGCTAAATCAAATCGTATTGTACGGTAGCAGGATTGGCAAATATCACACCATTGCCTTAGTTATCTAAATTTTACGCCTGAGGTTTTACGCCATATAGTAATAAAGTAATAGCTAATAGTAAGGAGCTTATGAAATTAAATTAAGCACGGTTTTAAATGTTGTACTGTGATCGAAGTTTATCAAACTCAAGCATCCCAGCTAAAACGTAATATTATTAAAAATGACTACAATTTGATTAGCGCTAGTTTTTCTTACGTGGATTATACAGTCCCTTTCTTTTTAAGAAAGTCTGCTAATATTATGATCATCAGTGATTACATAATTATTTCCAATATACGTAACTAATTACATGCTAATGTTAATGCTAATGTTAATGCTATGTTGCATTGTTATGTAAACTGAATATAAAAGAAGCAATAGGCGGCATGGTGGCTTAGTGGTTAGCCCTCTTGTCTTGCGCCTACAGGGTCTGGGTTCTATTCCCGCCTCTGGGTCTGCGTGCATGGAGTTTGCATGTTCTCCCTGTGCTCGGTGGGTTTCCTCCGGATACTCTGGTTTCCTCCCACAGTCCAAAGACATGCGGATTAGGCTAACTGGCGTTCCCAAATTGCCCCGTCGTGTGTGAATGCGCGTGTGAATGTTAACCAGAGGTCCTACTGTACCCCGGTCGTAAAGATGGGAATAAATACAATGGCAATGGTCCCATGGACGGATGAAAAGAAGCACCAAGAGGTTCAAGGTGATCTTTTCATGCTGGTTGGCTCATGCAGATTCGTTTATTAAAGTAATTAAAACAGTGTATTGCAACAGCAATGTTAGAAATGCTAGTCTTTTTTTTTCCATTGTGCTAATTAAATCCCTCCTTCCAGAAGACTGCTCCTTTGTACTTTCTGACGTGTTTGCATTCTGTCACCTCAGATGGTCCGAGTGATAAGGGTGAGCCGAGTAAGGAGTGAGAAGACAATCAGCCTCGTAGTTACGCGCACCGGCAAACTGTGCGAAGGTGAACATGATGCCACACGGTGGAGTCTCCTGAACGCCCCCCCCCCCCCCGCCCCCACGTACCCCGTTCCTCGTTCCCCAGTGAGAGGATTCTGTCCACCGCCATCCTCTTCCTTCCCATTTCCTTTTCTTCCTTTCCTTTCTTTTCCTTGTTTGGTTTGGAATTTAACAAAACACGTGAGATATATTAGAAGGGCACACGTGAACATATCAGAGAATCTAGAAGGGTTACGGGGTGATACTTTACCTCACCGTCTTGCTGCTTGATCATTTCCATTTTCCAGGTTTTCTGGTGTCGGATATGAACAGGTGAAGTAGAAAAACAAAAAAAAATAATACTCTGGGTTAGATGGGATCTTAATTTATGCTTCTATAAAGAATATATTCTCATTGATCGATGCTTTGCACAAGGTCTGCTCTAACACAGCACCTTCACATCAATTACAAAAATGACTATTTGATTTCTTTTTCGTTTTCCTTTCATATCATGCTAATAAGTGACGTGTCAGTACAAATGTCCATGTCTGCATATGGCCATATGTACGAATATGCAAGCCAGTGATGAAATGAACCACTTGGCATTAATACACAGTAAGTGCTTAGTGAAGTGAGAAAATTAGAGATGCATTATCAAGTGCTTGGGTTCCACATGCAATTAATATAAATTAAATAAAGCAGATATATGAACTATACAGTAAGTTATGTTAAATAATTATACACATATATTTAAATATACATATTAAATAATATGCAAAATAAAGCAAATTCACTAATCCTATATATTCTATATGTGTGGATAGTTTAAACTGAATGTTGAGTAGAAAGGAGACTTCACAGAAAAGTTTTTCTTGATTTTAGTTTTCTATCCATACTTGCCTGAGTTAACAGTCAAACCAGGGTAGTTTCAATTGCATACCGATACTACACTATATCTCTATGTGTGATTATTTTTCTTGTTTAAAATGACGTTAAAATTATGTCGTGGGTCCGTACAGTAACAAAGCACTACACATCATCTCTCACAGAGGTTCACGTTTTTTTTGTTTTTTTTTTGGTGGTGGTGTTGATTTTTTTTTTCCCCTCTCCTTGCATTGTGCTTCAGAAACCATGCTCAACCTGTTTTACACCCTTTTTATGATTCTTAAAGTTTCTTCTAATCCTTCTCATTGATGCCTCAACACTGATGATTTGTTTTTGTGGAGTTTGTTAACAGATGAATGTTTCTCATTTATTACCCTAATGCACGCAATCAGGTTTCCTTTGTGGCTTTTTCGTTTTTTAATCTTTCAATATTTTCATTCAACTTTGTGTGCTCCAGATAAATCAAGCCTTATATGACAGGACAGATATGACGCGATCATGATGCCTGTGCAACATGAAAATGTGATGCTTGGAATGATTATGAATATATAGATACACACAAAAACTGATGAGTGATACATATATGATAAATATATATAGTAAAAATAAAATTATAATAATTCTGTTTTCTTTGGGTTTAAGGTGAAATGTCCAAAAAATATATTTCTTTGGTTTTGTTGGAAGGTTTGATCGATTACTTGAAGTGGTGCCATAATTACATCAGATGACTTTATGCCTTCATAAATCGATGTTTGCTTTGCTTTACAACTACGAAATAAAGTTGAAAAATGATTCTTTCCATGAATGAGTAGTGTTTTTAATCTAGAGTTCGGTGCACGCAATTTCCAACTCTTACCCGACACTTACTTGTAAACTCACTTCTCCTGACATCCACTTTGCGAGATGAATCTTAATTTTTATTTGTATTGCATTTTCACCACCAAAAATCCCTCCTAATAATGAGCAAGCTAAGTAAAACGAGAAACAAAACCTGGAGAGTAGGGAAACCTTGTTAGTGACCAAGATGTCATGTAACCTTAGCGTCTGAATTTTTACATAACATGTTTAAGCCAAAGTGCTTGACAAAGTTCAGGTCAGAGGTTATATTAATATTAGGTATGATCTTTTATCATTTATCAACTAAAAGAGATGGCATAACCGTGTGAATAAATCAACGTGAAGCCAAGTGACTAATTGGCTGTTTCAGTCATTTGCATCTTTGTCTACATGAACAGACAGACTGTGATGATGTGCTACAATCTCACTGATGAACCTTTTTTTATTTTTTATTTTTTTATTGCAGTAATACTCGCACACCTACATCAATAATTCTAATTCTAAACATGATCTGTTCTGTACATGTCTCAGTATAACTGTCCTGAACTGAAATACACTACGTATATGGACAAACCTATTAATTATTGAATTCAGGTGTTTCAGTCAGGGCCCTTATCCTCAGTGAAGGGCAATCTTAAATCTTCAGCATACCAAGGCATTTTGGACAAAGCTATGCTTCCAACTTTGTGGTAGCAGTTTGGGGAAGACCCGTTTCTATACTACATGACTATACCCTAGTGCACAAGGTAAGAACTATCAAGAGATGGTTTGATGAGTTTGGTGTGGAAGAACTTCACTGGAACTTGCCTTGGAGTCCTGACCTCAACCCCATCGAGCACCTTTGGGATAAACTGAAATGGAGATTGTGAGAAATACTTATGTCCACAGAGTGGATGTTTCTCCCTAAACCCCCCCCCCCCCCCCCCCAAAAGTATCTTAAAAAGTTTTTATTTAATTTTTTATAATAATAATAAAATCACAATAAAATCAGTCTTTCTCCTAACAATCTACTTATGGCAAAACAATACAGCAAAATACGTTTTACAGTGAAAAATGTGTTCTCCTTATGCTTTCATCACCAACATCCACATCAACTCGGGTAAGGATCATTTGCAGTTTTCATTTTTAAACCTACATTTCATCATTATGGCCAGACTTGTACATGCAATTCAACTGGGCAGCTTAGGACAAAAGAAGATCTATCAATTAATCTGAATACGGTATATGAACAAATACATAAGGAAAAACTGCCACCAATTTAATTACTTCATTGAAACGGATGTTTTGATTTGCTAACTGTATGTTGTTCACATTTGACTTGTGCTTATTGGAAAGTTGGATGACAGACATTACAACACTGGGCATGAGAAATATTTTTTTTTTAACCTGCATGTTATTGAGGTAGCTTTAAATAAGTAAGATAACTTTTAAACGTTTGTATTATATTGCAGAATTTTTATTTGACTTAGGTTCATCATGACAGTTAATCTGTGTGCCTTGTCGCTGTAAATTGTGTAGTAAATTGTGTTGTGTATTTGGCATAGTGTCTGTTTCTACCACGGGTCAAAAGCACAAGCGACACGGCAAACTAACGTACGACTAAATGTTTGAATTGTGACACAAAAAGCAGTCTTCAGTCACGTCACGACACTCCTGATTAGGAGATAGGAGAAGGTTATGTTCGAATGTACTCACTTGGCTGTAAGCAACCGTTGCTGAAATGTGGCAAGAAGGAAACGTGTAAAGTTTCATTTCCAACCACACAGTTTCAGTTTATCTGCATAGGAAGTACGACGTGCAAACCACTCTAGCCGACTACTTCACAAAATAATTAGCTGAATTTTTCACTTGGAAACAATTAGAACACATCATTAGCATAAGAGCTTGAAACATTTACTGCCCAAGAAGCAAAAAAAGTAATCAGAAATAATTATATGTGCTTGGCTGGGTATGATTTTACCATGTCCCATATCATCATGATTTGTATGGTTTATAATGGTTCGGTATGTACAGAATGGTCGAGTGTGTATGATAATGAGCGTTTTCTCTGGTCTACAAGTTGTACAATACTTAGCAGAATACCGACTATATGACAACTCTTAATCTGGACAATTTCACGCTCACTGAATCTCTTTTGTGTTGTGGTTGCTTTGTTAAAACTGCTGCAGTCGTAACCACTGTCTTTTCTGCCATAGTAATCGTTTTTTTCCCTCTAATGCACAAGTTCTTAAAAATACCTTGTTCTTCTTTGTAGTCTTTTCTTGTGGCTATTAATTATAACGTTAAGCTTTAAGGTTTCTAATCTGTGGGCGCCATACATATACACATTCACACACTTACTCACACCTGCGGGTAAGTTAAGAGCTGCTAATCCGCCTGCCGTCAGGTTTTAGATGGAAACCAAAGGGACCTATAAGGGAAACCACACAGACATGAGGAACGTGAAAACCCCACACAGCCAGTACCTCGAGCTCAGATCCAGACTGTGAACCCCGGAGCTATATGGCAGAAAAGCTACCCGCTATCCATTTCTACTCAAATTTTGAAGTGGCCACTGAATTATATATCGTACATGCCACAATGATTGGCAGCCTTCATGAAAAATGTATACACACTGCCCGTGCAGAAGTTGCACACACTAATATTTCATTCAACTGCCTTTGGCTTTGATTACGGTGGTGGCATCATTTTAAATAACTTATGCAATGTCACAACATTTATTTACATCTATATTTCTCCGCAAGATATTGTATTGATGATCGGAGAGTCGGACCGACGCGTAAAGTCTTCTCCAGGACATCACAAAAGATTCTCATTGTGGTTAAGGTCTGGACCACTCTGGTGAAAATGTTGTCTCATGCTTTCTGAACCTCTCTTTCACTATTTATGCCTGTGCCATCAGGGAATAAAAACTCCATTGATTGAAAAAAAAAAAACTGGTCTTTCAGTACATACAGGTCGTCAGCTGACCACATTTTTTGGCCACATAATGTTGCTGAACCTAGAATTGACCAACAGAAGCAACCCCAGATCATAACTCTTCCTCCCCAGGCACCATAATAAGTGCATCACTTCATTTACCTCTCTCTTCTCCCCCTGATAGACCATCCATCACTCTGGACACCACATGACCTGTCTCCAAAGGCCATTATCCCTAGCTAACCTGAATCTTCAAACCTTATTTTCCTCACTGATAAGATGTTTTCTTAAGGCTACAGAACTATTTAGTCCCAGTTCCTTGAGGTCTCTTTACATTGTACATGTAGAACAGAGGTGTAAAGAGGACCTGAAAACCATACTTGAGTAAAAGTACAGATACCTTACTGTGAAAATGACTCCATTACAAGTTACAAGTCTCCAATAAGACTTGAGTAAAAGTCTTAAAGTATCCGATTTTAAAAGAACTTAAGTATTTTACTGGTACTGAATGTAGGCTCAAAGAACAGCAAGAAATGCGAAAAACAAGAAACCGTTTATTTATGAGGTTTTATTTCCTAATATAGGAATGAAATTGAACACTTCAATATTTCAAAATGGCAGAACAAAAGTCAGTCTCAGTCAAACACAAATGCTCATAAAAGGCACAAGTAAAAGATTTTTTTTTTTCCTAAAAAAATAAGGTATTTTCAGTTTACAATGGACAAAAGAATTATTCAGAGATTTTTTGATTCTTTGATTTGATTTACCTCTCAGTCTCAGACGGGGGCAATATTTTTATTCAGCTTCAACAAAAGCTGGTTCTCAAAGTTCTTGGATAAAGATGCGACTTGTCGCGCACAATCACAGTGTAATGAGTAACGGTAAGTGTATAACGGTAAATGTACCGGAGTAAAGAGTACATAAATTCAATCAAAAATGTAGTCGAGTAGAGAGTAAAAGGTTATTATGATACTCAGTACAAGTACAAAATAGGCAAAAAATACTTAAGTAACGAAGTCCATTTACTCGAATACTTTACACCACTGCTGTAGAAATGCTCTTCCACTTCCACTGTTAAACAATGATGGTTCACCACTAACTACCCTTTCAGGTTTCAATAATGCGTTTTAAAGTTCTTAACCTAATTTTAGTAGTTTAAGCAATCTCCTTAGTTTTGTTTTTGTTTTTTTTCCCCCTTGATACCGGCCAGTAACACTGACCCTTCTGATACAGACAAACATCTTTTCCATGACTGACATGGTTCAAGAAATGAGAAGCTATCCACTGCATCAGTTAAGGTTAAATAACTTGTTGCCAGCTGAACAATATTAACCACTGCAGTAATTATCCAGTGCAAGATTTATAACTGATTGCTTAGTTAAATCTACTGTCAAGCGGTGTGATAAAATGGGCACCAATGAACAGTCAGTTCTCAAAATTGATGTGTTGAAAGCAGGAAAAATGGGCAATCATAAAGATGTATACAACCTTGACTAAGAGTTTTAATGGCTAGACGACAGGGTCATGGGCGACCAAGGCTTACTGAACAAACAGCCGTCTGCCGTCTGGTCTGATCTCAGTGAAAAAGTGTAGACCGCAGACTGGTCAGAGTGCTCTTGATGTCCCCTTTCCACCACCAAAAGCACCTACACTGAGCATGTGAGCAACAGAACAGGACCATGGAGAAATGGAAGGAAGTGGCATCTCTTACATGGCACCAGGATGCACTATGGGAAGAAGGCAAGCTGGTGGAGAAAGTGCAACGTTCTGCTGGGAAGCCTCAGGTTCTGCCAATCATGTGGTTATTACTTTGACACATACCACTTACCGAAACATTGCTGCTAAGCCAAGTACACCCCTTGACGGAAACCGTACTCCCTAAAGTAAGTGGCGTCTTTCAGTACCATAATGCACCTTGACACACTACAAAAAAAAATTCATGAACAGTTTGAGGCACATGACAAGGTGTTGATTTGACCTTGACATTCCCCAGATCTCAATCTACCCAAGCATCTGTGGGATGTACTGCACAAACAACTTTAATCCATGGAGGCTGTAACCTACAACTAATGGATCTGCTGCTAACGTCTTGGTGCCAAATACCCCAGCCTACCTTCCTGTGCAGTCCATGCCTTGAGGGGTCAGGCCTGCTGGGGTGGCACAAGGGGGCGCAATTTCTTATCGAGTCGCTTATAAATGTTACGACTAATCAGTGCATGTTTTAGGAAAAAGAAGGAATTAAAAGAAATTTTAATGTCTGTTTTATAAATGTATTTATTTATTTACTTCATTGTTTATATTTTATTATTTTTTATATTTTTATTACTTTATTTTATTATGATATTAGTGATTTGACTTTTAAATATTGACTACTCATTGAGTTATCTTATTTAATTTAATTTAATATTATATTTAATCTTGCAGCCCTTAATTGTCTACCATTTAATTTTTAATGGTTTTATTTATTTTAATAATCAGATTTTTTTATTATTATTATTATTATTATTATTATTATTATTATTATTATTATTAAAGTACCATTTCAGCTTTATGCTCTACCAGGTCTAAAAAAAAACGATTTTAAACCGAAAAGCCTAATGACATGAATGTACTGTGTATTAGATTTCCAAATATAGCAAATGTATAATATTAGTCAAAATAAGATTAATGAAATCTCACCCAGGCTTATCTATGATGTCCTTCATCTCCTATGTCTCTTATCTTCTTGCTCCATCAACTTTTCTTTTTCAGCATATTTTCAGGATTTGGAGCTAGTCATTGACTCACAGTAAAGGTCAGCACCCAATGTGTTTCAAAGTCGTTTTTAGACAGAGGTCTGACTTCCATCAAACCAGAGTTTCAGCACTGTGAGATTCAAGCCCACGCACGCGCTACAGTAATGCAGGGCATCGCTACGCTGCAGGTCTGGTGTGAAAAAGTGGAGAAGCAGGTACTACTGGCCCTTTTATATAATTATATTTTGCAAGTTTGCACAGGCTGAATGAAACAAGGCAGCAGGCCTGGAGCTGCCACATTCTAGTATTCTTAGACCTTAGGACATGACTGTAGATACACTCTGTTGTAAATCTTTCTTCCTGGCCATAAATACTGCAGTTTCATCAGATGCAAAACAACTGACACCCAAGAGCCAGAATCTAATGAAAGGAATGTCTCTGCATACAGTGGGGCAAAAAGGTATTTAGTCAGCCACTAATTGTGCAAGTTCTTCCACTTAAAAAGATGAGAGAGGCCTGTAATTTTCATCATAGGTATACCTCAACTATGAGAG
>JAQQZT010000039.1:29870185-29885437 GCA_030068275.1 Clarias platycephalus
TCTCCACATCATTGCATTCAGTTTTTATTCACAATTTGTTTAGTGTCCCAACTTTTTTGGAATCCGGTTTGTAATAAGTTGGAGCCGGATTTGGTAAAGAAAACAGTTTTATTGCAAATGTGTACTTTCCTGCAGTTTTGTGGACTCTCATTTTAATGTTATATTAATAGTCTTAATAACCTTAGATCACAAAATTATAGAAGGTATTTATTTTCTTTATGGTCGCACTGTCTGGTGTCTGGTTTCCCTGTTGAGTCTGGTTCCTCTCAGGGTTTCTCCCTCATGTTGTCTCAGAGTTTTTCTTGGCTCACTTATAAGGGACAAATAGTTTTATCAATCAATTTATACTGTATTAAATTAAATCCAGAATGTTTATTTCTGTAAATGCTTTGTGACAATGTCCAAAGCGCTATACAGATAAATTTGAATTTAATTCGATTGAATTATAATACTATTTAAGTTCAACTTTACTATCAGACATGATGATCATGTTGTGTCGTACCCTTCTAATGTAACTCCTAATGAAGATTCAAACCTTGTTTATGGCATCTAACCTGTTTAAACTCGCTTCTTGAGATCCGTGTAGTTTTACCCCCGCAGGCTTTACGCCAACCTTGGCTTACAGGCTGTCACATGATTTCTTACCGCGTAAATTTTCTTTAGTCGGCATACCGACTTTTTTTTTATAGCAATAGAAATGTCTATTTGTCTTTTTCCATATTTATAGAAATCCAGTTGAGCTGCTTTTTGATTGTATGTGTCTGCTATTCAGAGTAGAACCCAGTAAAACTTGGTAAAATATTAGTTGTGAAATGTAACCGTGTAAAAAGAGGTGTGCTTGTCTGAATTGTTACAAATATTTATCTTTTTCATGTTTCACAGCCTGCTTCAGAAATTCGATTTCCCCTCCATGCGCTTCACTCTCTACTTCCTGGGTTATGAAGATAAAAAGGAAATCCCAACTGACGTCAAAGAGAGGACAGCGTGGACTTTCTCACGCCGAGCCACCATCGAGCTCACGCAGTAAGTGTGCAAGGAGCAGGGAGCGTTAATAGAGTCGAAGAAGAAAAGTAACTGTGTGAATAGTCCATCCAGCTATTTGTTTGTGTGTGTGTCAGCAGTGTTCATCAACAGTCATAATAACCAGTAGACATGTGGTGGGGGAGGGGGGGGGGGTGTCTCCAAAATTGATTGACTCCAAAATCTTATAATCTTATAATAGAGATGAACCGGTCGATCGGCCAGTGACAAGAATTTGGCTGGTTTTCAGTTTGATGGGCTGTGACCGGTGATGACCCGATTAGCCTCAGATATAAACGGTTTTGTACAGAGCACAGAAGCTTCCTAGTTCTGCAACAAAAATGCTTTTTTATTGTGTTAACATTATCAAAAATTGCATCTGTTAAAAGCCTCCGATCTTTTTTTTTTTTTTTTTCTTTTCTCCCAAACTCTGAGCAAATTAGCAAATTACCCACTCAACACACACACACCAGTCTCAAAACACCACGAGCGCTAATTAGTTAAGAGGCTGCCCACGTGCTCACAGCCACGCAATCCGTCCCCTCACTGTCAAGTAGAGGTTTGAGTCAGTGTGCTGGTGGTACACTGACCTATTTACACATTTTCATCCCCGTGTGGTGGGAGTGAATTATCAGCCACGTTTGTTTAATAATTGAAGCAATTATTTATAATTAAATAATTAGTTATTTACAATTCGTTATAATTGTGGCGGATGACAGAGATTACAGTATTTTAATTTTTCAAATGCTTTGTTTTGAAGAAAACAAATGTTGTAAGAAATGGGCTACATGTAATGATTCAATTAACTTATTTTTAAGATTTAAAATTGTAATTTTATTCATAAAATCATGGTATTTACAGAATCGCAATTTTAAACGAACCGTCACCTACTGTACTGTAGGTATCAGGTTAGTATCATATCTGGTTGTGACTGGTGATTCCCATCGCTATTTAACCAGATTTTAAATAGCGTTTTATTATGTCTGTGAGTAACATGATTGTATTTTGGTTAGAAATACCGTAAGAGTCAGTGAAGTGCACTAAAGTCAAATTTAACCTATAGCTGTCTTTCATTCCACTTCTTCTCTTCTCTATTTTTATTCTTTTTCTTTTTGTAGTAACTGGGGTTCGGAGACAGATGAAAACCAGTCTTACCACAACGGAAACTCAGACCCTCGAGGTTTTGGTGAGTTAAAGCAAATTCACACTTTAGTCAGAAAATGGTCACGCAGTATACACTAGCACTGTCAATTCATTTCAATTCAATGTCATCCATTTGATTCAGTTCGATCTTTTTGAGCATCATGATTTTTGCAGTTTATTCACTAGCACTAATAATAATTGTCTGTTGAATGGGTCTGTTTTGTGTCAGGCATCTGTATTTTAATATATTAACAACTAATAGTATTTAATTTAATTTATTTTATTTAATCTACTGTTTCATTTAATCTCATCTCACAAAGTGATGTTTATATCCTGCCGATCTTCTGCACCACACTTTAGTCCCGTTAGGTGTTTGTGTTGCCCCAAGATCCCATAAAACTGCTCATAACTTTCCTTCTACTTAACTTCATGTTTAATGTCATGCAGATCCCTTTATTTATATAGATTCTAAGGCATATGTCTGTCTGTCTGTTTATCCGTTTGTCCTTCGTTCCTGTGGAGTAGCCAAAGAGCTGTGTATGAATGACGTGTGTTTTTACTGTCTTCCAGGACACATAGGAATCGCTGTACCAGACGTTCACGCTGCCTGCAAGTTGTTTGAGGAGCAAGGAGTGCACTTCGTCAAAAAGCCAGATGATGGTGTGTTTCACATCCCACTTTCACTCTATGCCTGCGTGCGCTCCTCTGTGATTATACTTTTACTTTTTGTCTTTTTTTTTTCACTATTAAGTCATTCTGCCTTTTTTCATGTATCTTGCTCAGTTCTTTTTGTCTTTACTCTCTTTTCTGTCTGTGTTCTTTTACTTTCTCTTTTTTTATATATTTTTTCTTTAATCTCTTTGCTTCTACTAAACCTTTTTTCAACTGTTCTTTCCTGCACTGTATATTTTCTTTTTTGTCCTTTTTTCCCTTTAATGTATTTTGCCCCTTTTTTATTTGTGTTCCATTCTCTTTAACTTTCTTTCTTTTTCTAATCTTTTCCTTTCTTGTTTATCTTCATTAACATCTTCTTTCTTTCACATTGTTATAAATTTTCTTCTTTCTGCTAAATAATCTCTTTTACTTTCTCTTCTTTCTTTGGTCTCTATTCTTTCTCTTTCACTTTTTGGTTTTTATACTTTCTCTCCCACTTTATTTTTCTGCTATAATGTATATTTCACTTTTTCACTCATTCACTTTTATGCTTTTTTTTTTTTTTTTTTTTTTCATGCTACTTTTTTTTGGGTTATTTTTCTTCTTTCTCTCCTTCCCTCTCTTTTGCTCACTCCCTTGTCTCCGTTTCAGGTAAAATGAAGGGACTGGCTTTCATTCAGGACCCGGACGGTTACTGGATTGAGATTCTGAGCCCTAACAGCATGGTGTCCATCACATCATAAAGGTGTCACCTTGGCAGACAGGTTTCAAAGAAATCTAATGAAATGAGAGAGAATGACGACCAGAACTGTAGTTTTATGAATTTTCTTGGAGAATCGGGTGCGAGGGACAGCCGGCGCTGAACAACTGAAACAGCCGAGACGAGGCCATGAGCTTTACCTAGAAACTCATCACTCATAATTAGACACCCACACTGACACTAAATCACTACAAATATTACTGAAATACAGAGATTTCTAGTCTTACATGTCTAATTTCATTGGTTTATATATTTTCATGCTATATTTGTTTTGTTTAAGAGATTATATTTTATAATAAATCCCTCTTCTAAATATTGTCACTATTAAATTAACAGTAGATGTGGACAATAAAACAAATTACTGCTCATCAGACGCCTGGGTTTTTCTTTTTAAATGTAATTTAATCATTTTAGAGAAATGATGAACAGAATTCAATTGAAACCCCTAATCTGGAATTATTCATAGCAGGAATTAGGTGGGAAACATCATTTGCATATCAGTCTTTATTAAAATGCTTAAGAGGTGCTCAGAAGTTTTTTTTAATACTTTAAAATGACTGAAGATAAAGAAATCAGTGCCATGGCTCAGACCCACCGCCGCTGTGTTGGATTCATTTATATTTATTTAATCAAGTTATTATGAATGAATATTAATCATTAGATTTCTTTTTTTTTTTTTTTTTTAAGTAAGATGGATACTAGGTATGAGGGGACTAAAGCAAACAAACTACGTTTTTTGGTTCAGTAATAAAGGAAGTAATGAAATTTACTGGGCAACACTGCCTGGCCCAAAAAAAATATTTTCCCTTTTTTCCCTTTTCCATCACTCCGAAGCCAGATCTTTATGCGCCCTAACAAACATAAGCTTTTTTTTTTCTGATTAGTCGCAATAACAGGTGGTTTTCCTATGGCCACACAGCTGTTTAATCCCAATCTGTTGAGTTCTCATCACATTGTGTGTGTGTGTGTGTGTGTTTGGAAATCCTCTTACTGTACTTTCACTATTAAACATAGCTCTGGTTTTTACTGTTGATTTCACATGTTAATGTCATTCAGAATTTTTTTTATACTGACCACATTTCTTCCACAAAGTTAGTCAGCTCTATCCTTTAATTTTGTGATATTGTGTTGAAGGTTTTAACTTCAAATATTCTTAGCTGTTTTGCTCAAATATAAAATGCAAAGTGTGGTCACCTGTACATGTGTAAGAATGATGACTGATGCTCCCAGAACTACTCACAATCAATAACGTGACCTACGTCAATAAGACTATCCTTCTCAAATGGGAATTTTTAAAATGTATTTACTAGAGGTTACTTGCGGCTCCTTCCGTGTTCAGATCCTGACGCCTGTGTACTACCATTACGATCTGAGAGGAGTGTGCGGTCAACTTGCTGCCGCTCCTCATGCTGCTTCAATGTTTCGCCAGACCCTACTTCTGCCTGTCGTATGTGCTGTGATTGTAGAGGCTCTGCAGTCTGATCCGGGGTTTCAGTAGCTCGGCCTGACATAACTGTTTTCGCTGTAGATGACGTGCCTTGTGTTACTTACGGTGCTCACAGTATGACAAAAAAGTCGACTATGATGCTGCCTACTGTTAATTCAGGGAGGGACACCTGTGACAGAACTAACGGTGCAAACACAGCCAGAATTTCTGTTTACTTATCTATCGACATACATGTATCAAAATCTCTGTCTCTCTCTTTATGTTTTTGCCAGGGAGTTGTTTGGTTGCGTGCTAGACTATTTATACTATTTATCATGTAAAATTCTAAATTGTTACGTGACGTTTTAAATTATTAGCCAAGCATAGCCTATATTTAAGAGGTGCAGCAAATTTAACCTTGCATTTATTTGCCAGAGTACCGTCTAATAAAGTGGTTGGTGAATGCATGCTGTTGTGCAGTGGGATAATGAACCAAAAGCAAATCATTTGCATTCAATACAGGACAAAGTAGATGTAAAAAGGAGGGCGGGTTTGGAAAGAGGAAGTATATTAATTAGCAGGCTATGAATTAGACACGGCAACCTCAATAGTTTAAGACACAGAACAAGACAAGATCAGAGAAGGATGATGTTTGACGTTTTAAGGAAGGCTGGTCTGGAAAATCTACTTTAAGAGGCCGGAAAGATGAGGGAGAATGTAACCTACAACCTACTAGATTCCAACCATGTTAAACAATCAAGAGGAATAAAAAAGAATAGTAATAAGAACAAGCCTAATGTTAATTCAGTGAGGAACACCCGTGATGGAACTACCTGTGCAAACACAGACCGGCTAAACTGAATTTCTCTTTTATGTATATAGGGGCTTGAATGCCATTTTTATAAAGTATACCAGTATGCTATGCTAAGCTATTTATACAACTATCATGTAAAACTCTCAACTGTTACTCAACTTTTTTTTATTATTAGCCAAGCATCACTAGTATTTCCGCCTGTCTGTGTGCATGGAGTTTGCATGTTGTCCCTGTGCTTGGTGGGTTTCCTTCAGGTACTCGGGTTTCCTCCCACAGTCCAAAGACATGCACATTAGGATAAATGGCGTTCCCAAATTGCCCGTAGTGTGTTGTTGTTGTTGTTCTTTCGGCTGCTCCCGACAGTGAAAATGTTAAATGCCTATCATGGTCGCAAAAATAGAAATAAATACAATAGTAACCACCATTGACTTGGGTTCCTACAGTAGATGGATGAATGGATTGCCTATATTTAAAAGGTGCTGCAGCTCTAACCTTGCATTCAGAATAAAAGTGGTTAGTGAATGCATGCTGTTATGCAGTAATATCAGCACTCCATAACCAAGCATACATTGGAAAAAAGAGCATAAAAGAAAGTGAGCTACAAAGGCTTTTACCAGGAAAGAACCGCATCTCTCCATTGAGAGCCAGTCTTGCCCTTTTCAATATGGCGGCTGCATTAACGTATTAGCACAGGTAGCGATCCAGAATGCCTGCATGCTAGTTGTTCTCCTCGCCACAAGAGGGCGATATGCTGAATCTGTCAACTTGCGCCATTTCTCTGAAAACATCCTGTTCGGCTTTCGGCGCAGCAACATATAATGAACCTGTCCTTCCTCGGAGCTAACGTTTAATCAGCGCTATCAAAAATCTACTGATTCTTACAGAGCAGGAGTTAAACTAAACTCACGACGCGGCCTGGCTTCCTGTTCTGTGAGTACGGCGCGCTTATTTACATATTTAGGTGTAGATAATATAGACAGCTGAAATGCTAAATTAAACTCGAGTAAATCTGGGAAATTGGATTAGGTTAAACCATTTTTGGTTTGGTTTTTCTTAATACCAGCGAGGATATGTTCAATTTTAATTCCGATATTACATTTAAACGCGAAATTATGGTGAATTATGTTATTTTTTTCCTACCTGTATTTTGGCAAGTCCCGCCACCTGCGCTATGATTGGCTGATAATAGGAAGATTAGCTGTCTGTCAAATCACGCAAGAACCCTATTGGCTACAATTGGTCACCTGAACTCGAAATGCGGTCGGTTAAAAAAACAAAAAACAAATCGTATCTATTTAGCTTTGCTTTTCTCAAAAAACTAAATGTGTTTGGGTTTTTTTTTTTGTTCTTTTGAACTTAATATCCTAAAAGAGGTGGATACCCTGCATGAAAAAGACAGGATAATAGCCGTACATGATGATGATGTCGTTCTGATGCGATTTGGGAGTGTATGGATGCGCTAGGTCCAGGTTCCAGGGTTGCCATGTTGGCGTAAATCCCATCTAAATGAACCCAAATTCCTCAAGACTGTACACAGAGCGAGCTGTCTGGGGGGAAAAAGAGAAATCATACCCAGTGTGTGTGTGTGTGCTGTGGATGGGTGTTGGCAGGGCTTTTACAATGGGGTGGCCAGGGTGGATCACATGACTTCACTGGGGTGGCCAAATTGGAGGGGGGGAATCCTAATCCATAATTATCCATCCAATTATATGATTGTTTTTGTAAAGCAGCACAAATTATCCGCTTACACACCACTGGATATTTCCTCTCAAAGCAAACTTTTTTTTTTAAATTCTACATACTAAAGAAAGAAGAATCATAAATGTTCTGTTTGTTTGTTTGTTTGTTTGTTTGTTTGTTTGTTTTTATTAATACAGATGTGCTGTAACTGGCATCCATGAGCGACAGTCACCCTTTACGCCCGCTGGGCTCGGCGGCTGAGGTCGACCACATGCACCTTCTCTCCGAGCAGCTGGCGGCGCTGGTGCCCGCCGAGGAATACAGCGACGTCACCTTTCTGGTGGAGGAGAAGCGCTTTCCTGCTCACAGGGTCATTCTGGCTGCTCGCTGTCAGTACTTTAGGTAGATGAGATTTTAAGTGTTTGCTCTAAACACAACTGATGGTCCCTGCTCATTAATTATGGTGTATGCCCTAATTATTGTTTTTGCCCTAATATGTTGGAGAATCAGTTATGTCGTACAAACAACTCAGTCGACCTCTTTTCCCTCCATAATCAGAGCTCTGCTGTACGGTGGCATGAGGGAGTCTCAGCCACAAGCCGAGGTCCGCCTGGAGGACACTCGGGCGGAAGCGTTCTCGATGCTCCTGCGTTATCTCTACACAGGCAGAGCCAACCTGAGCGAAGCCAAAGAGGAGACGCTGCTGGACTTCCTGGGCTTGGCGCACCGCTACGGTCTCCAGCCCCTAGAGGCCTCCACCTGTGACTACCTGCGCACGCTGCTCAACGCACAGAACGTAAGTCTGATCTTCGACGTGGCCAGTCTGTACCACCTGAGCAGTCTGGCCGAGGCATGCTGTGCTTACATGGACCGGCACGCAGTGGAGGTGCTCAAGTCCGACGGCTTTCTCGCACTCTCCAAGGTAAGCGAGGACGAGACACGCTGTACACTGCATGAGTAGATTCTACTACTACTACTACTAATAATAATAGTGAATTACCGTATGCTTTGTGGCGGCACGTTGGTGTAGTGGTTAGCATTGTCGTCTTGCACCTCCAGGGTCCGGGTTCGATTCCCGGCCAGGCTCGATTCCCGTCTCTGTGTGCATGGAGTTTGCATGTTCTTCTGGATACTCCGGTTTCCAGTTATTATTTTGTTTTCTACTATAAAAAAGGAATAAAATATGGAATAGGAAAATAATAGGAATTTATACAAATTTTAAATAAATAAATAATTTTCAAATGCAGGAGAAGGTCATTTAGAGTTACCAGCCTCAGAAATCACCAATTAACAACCAGAGGTGCTGGATGTTAATTGGTGATTAGAGCCGTTATGAAGGTTTTACAGATCGTAAGTAGCAGAAACATCTCAATATCAGCTGTTCAAAGGAGATTTACAGATTACTGTATATTTTGGACACCTTCAGCATTCTGCAGTGTAGAAAGAAATAAAATCAGGAACGAATCCGAAGTTTCCAACTGTAAGACTGGTGCTGTGTAGGTTTATTATAGATGATGGGAATTGACCATGATCTCCTGACAGTATTATCACGATGCCTACGTAGGTGATGATTCAATTTATGTTGCAATTCTATAAGTATCACGATTCTTAAACAAAACACAAATCTTGTCCAAAGTGGTACCGTATATACATCTACATGTATATTTTCTCTGCATTTGGAAATTGTTGATTTATTAAAAAATTTTAAAGCCCATTTAAATGCACATTTTCTTCTTCTTTTTTTATAGTAGAGAGAAAAAATATATAAATAATACTTATTTTACTTCACTTTAAATTATGAAGAAAAAATATATTATAATTAATATCCAGATTTAATATATTCCCAGATTTCATGATAATTCTAAACAAATTGAAATCATTTGCTTCTAATATACAGGACGTTGCGTCGTCTGCCAATGTGTAAATAGTTTGAAGTGCTCCACCTGTAGGGTTCTAGAGGAACTGCAACACTTGACGTTTTGTTTGTCTTTTCCTTTGTCCATTTTGCTTTCAACAGTGTTTCGTGTCTTCGCGTTTTGTTTGATGTGGTTATATGTTTTAATTTTCTTATGCATTAAATGCACCTGAACTTTTTTTATAAAAATTTAACACTAATGTTAAAAATCTGCCCAAAGTGTGTAACATGTTGTTGGTACTGAGCACATTTCCGAGTGCTATTGCATCATCTGAAGTACAAGACCCAATAAGTTTTGAATGTTTAAATACAGTCCATCCTGAGGCCTCTTAATTATAGCTGACACTGGACGCACACTGCTTTTGCCTCCCTAACTTTTCCCCTCTCTCCCTCTCTCTTTTTCAGTCTGCCCTGCTGACAGTAGCTCAGAGAGACTCGTTCGCTTCGAGTGAGAGAGAGATCTTCCAGGCGCTGTGCCGCTGGTGTAAACAGAACAGCGAGGACCCCGACGCACGCGAGGTGATGTCGGCAGTGCGACTCCCCCTGATGAGTCTGTCCGAAATGCTGAACGTGGTCCGGCCCTCCGGGCTCCTGAGTGCCGATGAACTGCTCGACGCCATCCAGACGCGCTCAGAGAGGAGGGACATGGAGCTCAACTACCGCGGCATGCTCGGTAAGTCTTTAAAACACATAATGCTCGGGTTCTGCGTCAATCATACTCGTATGATCTGGCTTGTTTATTGTTCTGTTGATGGTCTGATGGTGAAGACTAGATGGTACGGATACCGAACGGAGTGACTCAGCTGTAAGACGTGAGATTAGCATCGAGATCGTCACATAAATGCTAGAGGGTTTTTTTCAGTATCTTTAATAGACATTCTGAGATGTATGAGCACTTTACACCAATCAGCCATAACATTAACATCGATTATCGATTATATACCAGTAAACTGGTGACAGGGTCGAGGCTCACACATGCTTGCAAGGATCAACAGCCAGCCTGTCTGGTCCCATCCCAGAGAAAAACGAATGTAGCACTAATCGCCATAAAAAGTCAGTGCTAGCAAAGACAGAGCAACCAGTGCACTACAGCCCCATTACACACGGGACTGGGGCGGGAAAAACAGCCCAAGGTTGCTGACCCGCCCAGATCCCAAACTTCCCAGATCGTAATCCGATCGTGCACCCACGGGAAGCACCAGACAAACAAGTCTGATCCAGAGCGGCCCCAACACGCAACCCACAGCACCTCAAGGATCTGCTGCCAACGTCCTGGTGCCAGGGAGCCACGCCCGAGAGGCCAGACCCGCCCCTGTGGCACAGAGGGAAACCGAAACTGGTTTTGTTGTGGCAGATCAGTGTGTGTTTAGTGCTGATAGTGGAAGCACCATCCTGAAGCCAATTAAAACATTTCAGTCAAACGTGGCTTGCTTGATTAACATTTTAAAATGTAAACAAGGAGTAGATGTGTACGTAAATTTGAGAAATGTTACGAGCGGCTTTGTTTTTTTTTCCCCCACCAATTCCCGCCTACCAACCAGAACGGGTGAGGGCTAACACACACTTCCTTCGAGAAACACAGAGCCAGTACACTGGCGACACATACCAGCGTAGTGCTCTTGCTCATACACGATGTCACAGATGTCTGCCGCAACATTAGTGACTAAACCTGTAGTTGTTAAGTTAAGCCGAGTTACAGTGTCGGTGTAGATTCATTGATCAGTTACACACCAGCATCAGACTGGCTGAAAACTGAAAGCTGCATGAAGTGTGTGTGTGTGTGTTAGGAACAGTTTGGTTGAGCTGTTTGATTATTTAGAAACACAGGTTAAGGAATGTTAGCGTCCAAGAAAGATCGCAACTTTGTGGTGTGATGTGATTATTACATGTTAAGCCAGACTCTTATTTATATTCTCGTCAGGGGAGTTTGTTGTATGACCTTCCGTAGGGATGAAGGGTCGAGTAAACATCGCTGTCTCGGAGTGGAACTCGAACGTACAAATAGCACTCGGAGCTCAAGTACCACAGTCACTTCTCTACGCTCTCTGCGTTCTTGTTTGTTCTTCACCTTTTGTGACCTCAAGCTCAAGTTCGTGCCTGTTTAAAAATCTATGTACTCTTGTCTTTTGAGAAGACACTTTTGTAAAGTTCCAGGAGCACGAGTGAATGGTGCCTCACTGTGCTCATAGGTATTTGTTATACCTCAGGGTGTATTGTTTAAGAGCTGTTATTTTAGACGCTGTTAAATCAGATAACGAACCGGACTCGTCCAGGTTGTGGCTGTTTGACTTTGAATATGGAAATGTGAAACCGGTACATGTATACATGCATCTACTGTATACACTCTCTTGTTTTTCCACTGATCATTCATTACAAAAATTTGTACTTTGCGCCGTTGGTGCTTTTTTTTTGTTAATAAGTTGAAGAAGAGAACATAGCCACTATGAAACACGGCGCCGTGGTAGTGAAAGGTGAGCTGAAGTCGGCTCTGCTGGACGGAGACACTCAGAACTACGACCTGGACCACGGATTCACCAGACACCCGATAGAGGAGGACGGACGCAGCGCCGGGATCCAGATCCGTCTGGGCCAGCCGTCCATCGTCAACCACATCCGTCTGCTGCTCTGGGATAAAGACAGCAGGTAAGATGTAAAAAAAATAATAATAATAAAAAATCTCAAAGTAGTCTTTCTATTTTTTTTTCTTATTTTTTTTTCTTTTAAATCATGAATGCTTCTAAGATTTCATATTTCATCGTGGTATTTTTAGTTTATCCTTTTATTAACAATAATATCAGGTTTATAAAAGAAAGTAAAGTAAACTTGTCTAAGACATCTATTTTAACTGGAATTATTCCCACCTCAGGTCTTACTCTTACTACATTGAAGTGTCCATGGACGAGCTGGACTGGGTGCGAGTGGTCGATCACTCCAAGTTCCTGTGTCGCTCCTGGCAGAACCTTTATTTCCAAGCTCGTGTCTGCAGGTTTGTTATTTCATGTTAAGGAAAGACTGCCACCTTGTGGACGAGCACTGCAGCAGAAGTTTGGCTTATAGTAATAAAATACATTAAATTAAATAACAAACAGGATTAGGACACTTGTTATAATAGAGAGATATTGAAATTTGTAATTCGGCACAGTAATGCTTAACTTGTGGAATATTAAGAGACTGTGTGTGTTTTGGACAGGTTTATCCGTGTTGTGGGGACACATAACACAGTCAACAAGGTCTTCCATTTAGTAGCTCTGGAATGTATGTACACTCAGCGTCCCTTCATCCTGGAGAATGGCCTTCTGGGTAACGTGATTTACATTTATGTACTATAATGTACTATATGATTTATTTATATATGTTATTTAATTAAAAAATTATTGCGTTGGCAAAAAAAAAAAAAAGTATTAATTCATCCACAGCTAAGTTTTTTTTGGCCGCCACGTAGTTGTATATTGAAAACTAGTTTTATATAGACTCCTGTGGTTACTGTGAATGACTCGGACATCTTTCTAGTCCCCAGTGAGAATGTAGCGACGGTGCAGGCGTGCGCGAGCGTGGTGGAAGGCGTGAGCCGCTGCCGAAACGCCCTGTTGAACGGAGACACGAGCCACTACGACTGGGACTCGGGATACACCTGTCACCAGCTGGGCTCCGGTGCCATCGTCATCCAGCTCGCCCAGCCTTACCAGCTCAGCTCCATGAGGTCCGATCTCACACGCTGTACATTCATTTGCAGTTAAACATCTCCAAAAAGCCACCATATCTTTCCTTTCCAAATCCATTCATAGACTGAGGCCATGTCCACCAGGTATTTTTTAAAAACCTTTAAAACTGAGAATTTTATCTGCGGTTTTGACCTTTCGTCCACATGCAAACGCAGCTTTGGTCGTTGAAAATGGAGCTTTTGGAAAACTCCGTCCAAAGTGAAGATCTACCAACGAACTGTGCCGATGATGTCATTGTCTGTGTGGTGGTCTTCTTGATTTGACATCAGCTCTGTTTATGTGCATATTTTGTGCAATAGTGGACTTACCGTACCGTAACCTAGTGACTGTATTAACTGTGTTGCTCACTGGACTTTTTACATGCCTGTACTTCAAACACGCACAGTTACTTACACATTACGTTAACGAACAGCGGTGCCTGAATGTACTCGCTGCTACTACGTCCGCCGGCTACGTGTGGACATGGCCTGAGACTTGGGTTATGAAGCAGGGTGTTCAGAGTTCGCTTGTATGTGGTTTATGTTTCTGAGTGCTCTGAAAGTATTTTGGGTGCCGGGTCATATCGTTATACACCATACAATACAACGATACAATGTGCAGAGGGAGAAAGCGAAAGCAAAAAGAATGATTAGCGATGCGGTAAACACACAGATTAAACGAGATTAAGGTTAACACACACACTAATATTAGTCCTGTGTGAATCAGACGTCTGTGATTTGGCCAGGATTTTGCTGGGGAAGTACATCTTTTTTTTTTTTTTTTTTTTTAAAAGGTTTTTGTTTCCTGTCCGGCTTTTTATCCACCTTCCGCGAAGAATGGAGGCTGAGTTGGAATAAAAAAACAATACAACATGCAGAAAGAGAAAAATTGCGAATAGGGCTTTATTTGTACGAAATGTAAATATAAATGTAATATATAATGTGTCATATAATGAACATAATATTTGGTGCAATTGCGCCATATGAAAAAATGTGCACTGTCGGATTTCTATTTGACAATATAAAAAAAAAATTTGAGGTCATGTGATTAAGTAACATGATTAAAATAAACATTGACCACTAGCATACATAAGATCTATGATGAACAATTGGTTGTCTGTTTTTCACTGTAAAATAATTGTGTGTGTGTAGGTTGTTGTTGTGGGACTGTGACGAGCGAAGTTACAGCTACTATGTGGAACTCTCCGCTAATCAGCAGCACTGGGTCAGAGTGGTGGATCGGACTCGCGTTCCATGCAGGTGGGATTATTATTTATTTTATTTTTTTCCACATTGCTGTGAACCCTATTGTATAGTTTTGTCTACACTATCAGGCTCACAAGGTTAAGTAGGTAGTCTCAGTAGAAGTGTGTGTCTCATAAATGTTAACCGTTTGTGAAAGGCAAACGTTGGGTTTTCGTTTTCTAATCATTTTTCTTTGTAAACAAGCCCTTTAATAAAAAAAGAAATCGCTGTTTAACCTTATTTTTTAAACTTTAAACGTCCATGGTTTTGGTAAACCACGACACGTCGTAGCCGCGTTTTAGAGCAAAATCCGACACACAGTGACGAGTCAGTCGCACCGCTTCTTGCTGACGCATTTTTGCGAGTGAACTAAATGTGTTCGAGGATATTTTGGAGAATTTTAAAGCCAAGAGAAAAGACTTTTTGCAGTCACTCCTGCAGAATTGAACTATAGGTATGTGTACAAGACATTGTGAGATTTGGGTGTTGTTCGAAAACCATGTTGTAAACTTAAAAACTATTTCGGTTACTGAAGTGTGAGCGTTGTGTTGGATTTACTGTAGTTTGATAATTTTTTTTCCCCTCTTGCTCCTGCGATCACTAGCCCTCGTTTTGCTTCATTTAGGAGCTATGAAGCCCTTTCGGTAATATTTCCTAAAGAAAGTTACACACAGAATAATGGTACAGTACTTAAAAGATGGAGATATGGGCGATGGAAAAAAAAAAAAACATGAGATGCACATGCTGTGTGTGAGAAGCTTGTGTGTTAGCTTTGTCTGGTTCTGTCCACTCCATCCTGTTGTGTTAAAACCTTAAGGGACAAATAATGGATATGTGATGCATGAACAGACGGTATATGGTGCGTACCTGTACTGCGATGGGGAGCTAAGGTCAA
>JAQQZT010000039.1:29886657-29913532 GCA_030068275.1 Clarias platycephalus
TATAGATATATATAGATATATATAGATAAGATATTTATAATAATTTCGTATAGTAATTGGGATCATGAAGACGAAAATGACGATATTTATGAAGACATTGCTGTACATAGGCACATAGTTTATTCTGTTCCATCAACTCCAAAATCTTCGGCGTCTTTTTATTGCGAGTAACTTCCTAGATTGTTATCATCACTTTTAAAGAGTGTCTTTATTTTCCCCTCTCTGCATGATATTAGAAAAATATAAAAATATGAGTATTCTTTTCTTGTTTTTATTTATTTATTTTTATTAAACTTCACTGGAAGACAGTGTCACACAGTGATAGAGCCAGTGATGTGAGCTTCAAAGAATGTAGAAAATACATATCAGGACTAGTAAATCGTCCTAGGTCAAAATCAGTCTGACAGGGTACGATGCAGCCCATGATGTAAGAGGCGAGGTCTGAATCGAATCAAAAAGTAAAACGCTCAGTACCCGAGTTGAAATTCTGTGCATATACACCAGTTCTAGTGTGTGTGTGTGTGTGTGAGAGAGAGAGAAACCAAGAGAAAGAGCTTAAATTTCTTTCTGAGCTTGAAGGCATAGACAACACCCACAAATATTTCAGTGTTCTTATCGTGGCGGCACGGTGCAATGGATTGCTGCCTTGTTGTACCCCACCTTTTTCCTGAAGTTTCCTGGGATTTCCAGGTTTTCTGCGACCCTGTGTAGGATAAGCGGTATTTAAGATGAAGATGTTCTTATAGTCTGTAGACAGGGTAATATGGATTTAATAAAAGTTAATAAACAGATTTCTATCATTTTCTAGCTACATTTGATGCTGTGGATTTGTGAAACAGTTCGGTGTTGTTATAGCAGCTGTAACCTGTTGTTATTATTATTATTGTTGTTTTCTGCATGTTAAGAGGTTTTATCTTGTGGTGTGAAAGAAGGAGATTCACAGAGCTTATAAGCATTTTAGAGGTTTTGAACTGTCTGTATATTTTGTCATGAAAACCGCTCTTTCAAGTCTTTGTAAATGTGTGATTTTAAAGTTATAAAGGATTTTTATGATGAACATAAAGAAACATTTCTTATGGCTTCTCACAGTATCTACAGTTAGAACATCTCTGTTACCATGGAGGCTGGAAGTGGGTGGACAGCAAGTTGATGTGTTGTAAGCAAAAAGAAATATGGGCAAGAGAGAATTTGACACGGGTGAAATTAGGATGGCTAGAGGACTGGATCAGATCAACTCCACAACTGCAGCTCTTGGGGGATGTTCCTACCAATGGTGATCCAAGGAAGGAAAACCGGTGAAGAGGCGAGAGGGTCATGGCTGGGCAAGGCTTAGTGATGCACATGGGGAGCGAAGTGAAGATTCTTAGCCATCCAGGTGAAGTTATGATGTGCTTCATTACTCAGCCAAGTTTACTCAGACTGAATAGTGAAACGTATCTACTGAACGAGAAAGAAGTCCAATTGACATGACTCAACTTCCAGCTATGGGGAGCGAAGGCTGCACTGATGCAATAGAAGAGCTTGTGTGGATCAGGTTGTTGAACAGGTTAATGCAGGTCCTGATAGAAAGATGCCAGAACACAGTGCATCACTTTTATGGAGGCAAAAGGGGAAAATCTACTCAATATTAGGCAGGTGGTCATAATGATATGGCTGATCTGACCTAAATGAGAATACGAATTATTTTACATAAATGTTACAAAATGTTTTTTAGGCACATCACCGTCATGAACTTGTAATGAGGATAAACTCAGGAACGGATTAAGACGAGAATTAACTCGTGGTTTAGTGGAAAGGAGTCGATTCACAGGAGTCGATTCACTAGGGATTGAATCTTTAATTTGTCTGGCGATTCAATGGAATTAATAATTTTCGGTTTGAATGATTCACATTTTTCAAATAAAAATGTTTTAACTTTTCATCTTGTAAATTCCCTTTGAAAAAGTAAATGAATAATAATGGTGTTCTTGAGAGGGTCAAGTACTGACTATATGACTGAGAGGTTTTGACTGTGAGAGATATGACCGTTTCTGAAGCCCTCTTCTACATGCAGGTTTCCGTAGTGTAGTGGTTATCACGTTCGCCTAACACGCGAAAGGTCCCCGGTTCGAAACCGGGCGGAAACACACTTTTTTTTTTTTTTTAAATCCATTTTTTATATTATTTTCTTTACACAATTATGCTTATTACATCGTCACGAATGTACGAATTATGTCCCAATAAGCCGTTTAATGTAATTACTGTTTATGACGGTTGATTTGTACCGTGTTCATAATAATCGAAGTTGTAATGCCATTTTTATATAAACAACAGTTCAGAATCACACTATATTTCATAATTAAGTGCTTCCAGGCGTTAAATGAAAACGTACAGATCTAAAGATCTCAGGTGAACGATATGTCTTTCTCTGCTAAACAGGTTACAGTATTAAAATGTTAGCTTGTAACCACCGGTTCTAGAAAACCTGTTTTATTATTGCGAGTCCACTAGATGGCGCACAAAACTACATCTGGTATTTCTTTACACATTCCAGTTCATTCGAGTCGATGAGTGTCTCTGGATTTCACATTTCACAGCTTACTAACTTTACCAACCTACACTGATCAGCCATAACATTATGACCACCTGCCTAATAATAAGTTGGTCCCCCCTTTTGCCACCAAAAAGTGCTGCACTCTTTCCTCGCACCTTTCTATGGGAATCGGCATTAACCGTTTTATCAACTTGATCTACACCGGCGCTTCAGTTGGATCGGACTACACGGGCCAGCATTCACTCCCCATGTTCATCAGTAGACCTTGGACGCCGGTTCACTGGTTTTAATTCCTCGGATCACTTTTGGTATATCCTGACCACTGCAGACTCGGAGCATCCCACAAGAGCTGCAGTTTTGGTTTTGACCCTTATCAAAGTCACTCAAATTCTTACATTTGCCTATTTTTTTGTGCTCTCCACACATCAACTTCAGAGGGAAAATGTTCACTTGCTGGATAATATATCCCACCCACTTCAAGATGCCACTAAAATAAGATACTGTAAGTGTAGCTAGTGTGAGAGGGGCCGAATCGTGATGGGTGATATGATGGGTCAGAGCAACTCCAAAACTGGAGACCTTGTGGGATGTTCCCAGGGTGCAGTGGTCAGGACCTAACAAAAGGACAGAAAATCAGTAAACTGGAGACAAAGTCATGGGTGGTCAAGACCCATTAATGCACATTGGGGACTGAAGGCTGGCCTGTGGAGTAGAAGAGCTACTGTAGGTCAAGTTGTTGAAAAGGTTAATTCTGGTTCCGATAGAAAGGTGACAGAACACAGTGCATCACTGTTATGATGGCAAAGGGGGATCTACTCAAAATTAGAAAGGTGGTCATAATGATATGGCTGATCGATATATTTTATTGGTTTTTATATCCGATTGTTGCTTACTTCTTGATGTGATAGTTTTCCATAAGCACAGCTCTGACAGCAGTTCCTACTGCATTTCCAATCACAGGTCTGTATTAATCTGTGAAGATAAACCATGCAGTGCGAGACCATCACCTGAGACAAAGGACATTTTTTAAAGAGATTTAAGATTTTTTAAAATAATAAATGCCCACTTTTGCATTACTTTCAGTACAGAAACTGAATTTCCACTTTGCCTGTTTTTATCACACCTACACATTGTTGATTCTGCATGGCTGGGAGGCGTCCATGGTTTTTTTCCCTCTCGCCTTTATAATTTCAACACGTGGAGGTAAAGCCTAACGTCGTTTCTTCCTCACGAGGTAAGCCGAATGGAACATCATTAATGCTTAATCCTTAAAGGAGCCGCATTGATAAACGCATCATTTTAATTCCTTGACATCAAGTTTTACACAACAAAACAATCTCTTGTTGGTAGTTTAGGCCACAACCATGGGTTAAATAATGAAACAAGTAGGTCGGATTGTCAATTCATACCAGAAATACCACTACTAGTGCTACTTTGGTTCATACCGATGTTAAACAGACTGTTACAGTACATTCAGTTGCCTGTGTTGTTGTAGTCTGCTTGCAGCTTGGCTTTTCTTTCAAGCTCATACCATCGAGATCTTCGCAATATATGATGTTACATTACTCTCAAATATCATGTGAGTGAAAAAGCGCCTCACTTGCACTTTTGCCTAAAAACTTCATCCATGAGCGCATGCCTGTGTGTAAACTTGCGGCGGAAAAAGATGTGCATGTGTGTCTGAGTTATACTGAAGCGATTCATTTTCCCCACTGCACTGCTACACTGGGTTTTATACTGACCTGAGGGGGAAAACGCTGTTTATTAGGTTATTTGAGATGAAGATGAATTGAGAAGAGTCTGCATTTAGCTTGAATAATAGAACATTTAGATGGGTTTGTTTGGTGTATTTTGCCTAAATTATCCATTGCGTGTGTGTACCCGGTGTACCCCACCTCATGCCCTACGTCTCCTGGGATAGGCTCCAGGCTCCCCGCGACCCTGTACACAGGATAAAGTGATATAGACAGGGCACACACACTACGGCCAATTTGGGAACACCAATTAGCCTAATCTGCAGGTCTTTGGACTGCGGGAACCCACCAAGCAGAGCGGAGAGAACATGCAAACTCCATGCACACGGAGACGGGAATTGAACCTGAACCAAGACCCTGGAAGAGCGAGTCTTTAGCGCTACACAACCGTGCCACCTTTAGCTAGAATTTTTATGCTAGCTAACATTTGCAAGACTTTGAATAAACCTGATGTTAATTCGCATTAGATTGGGTTTTCCTCAGTTCCTTGTAGAGGCGGACCTTTACTACTTTCTTTTGTGAATACTTCTTCGATTTCTATGTTTTCCTTTTTCTTTGACTGAAATTGAGCTGACACTTCAAACCTTTACCAGAAGCATTTTTTTTCTATGAATATTTGCACTTTTATTCGAGCTTTCTTTCTTTCTTTTTTATTTTATAAGTACATCATCTGCTACATTTCTTCATTTCCGTTCGCATGACCTCTGTCAGGCGTAGCTGAGATTGCTGGTTATGTATTTGTTAACTCACTCGCTAACCTGAGTAAGATTGATTTGAAGAATAATCATTTTCAATTCAGAAGGGAATTTAATTTTCAGACCAGCTGGAGCATGAGAAACATTCCCCAAGGTTCATGTATTAATGAAAACCTTCTTACCAGACTATTACTGTATGTACAGGAATATGTTTGCCAGGATCTCTACACGGCAGGTTTATCTTTGTGCTGTGTTTGGGTTAGACGCCTGTCTGGGAAACTGGGGACTGAACCGAGAAGAAACAGCACCTTTCTATAGACATAAAACGTCACAACCCATTATGTTTTGCTAGCATATTGCTTAGCCTACGAAATCATTAAAACGGCAACTTGTTCGCAAAATTCACTTTTTAGTCATTTTTAAACGTTCAGCTGGGTCTCGTGTGCGTATACAAACAAACAACATGAAAAAATTAATGCTGTTATAAACAGAGAACGTTTGTGGTATGAAAAAAAGCCGGTTATCTAAAGGGTATTTTAGCTGGAGCGTTAACACACACACACACACACACACTTTAGGGGAGCTCTGAGACCAGTGGTAAAGACATAGTGAAATATACCCAACTCAGAATTTCTTTCTGTGTCCCAGCTATCGGCTCTAACTTCACTTGCTGTTAAATTCAGGGACACGAGAACAGAAATGACGAGCAAATCTGTGTCACACTCACTCACACAGGCTTGATTTTGCCCTCTGTTGAATTTGCGAAGTGAAAAAATAGAAAAGAAAAAAAAGATGCTCGGTTTTAATCGAGCTGAGTGCGCCAGCCTTCTGTAGTTTGTGGTACTTTAGCGACGCTTTGATCAGCGGATTGAGGCATCACTAAATTTGATAACTTAAATAAACATCCATGTCAGAGCAGGTTAAAAAAAAAAAAAAGGAAACAAGCTGCAGTTATACTGTACATTCAAATGCAAGCTTGAACATCTGTTGCTTCTTCTTTCTGCTGAAAATTGGTATTATGTTTTTACCTCACCAACCCATAATGGACAAATTTTATCCATTCATTCATTCATTCATTCATTCATTTGAAACATTTTGAAAATGAATGCAATCATAGTTAATGAAATTAAGATGACTATCCCCTCTCTTCCTTATTCTCTATATCGCTTATCCTGGGTCTCTAGATGCCCGGAGCCTATCCGACCTGGGGCATGAGGCTGGGTACACCCCGGACGGGGATTCCAATCCATCACAGGGCACACACACACACACACACACACGCTATGGGGAATTTGGAAACGCCAGTTAGCATAATCTGCAAGTCTTTGGACTGTGGAAACTGAAGGCACCCGGAGGAAACCCACCAAGGGATGACAATCCTAATTCTGCAAAAATGTGAAAATTGTAAAAATAAATTAAAGCTTCTGCTGATTCTTTCATGCATTTTCTTATAATGTTGTCGTTTCTTTTGCCCTTTTTAGAGAAGTAAGACGAAAAGGCAAGCCAAAACTGGTGAAAGAACTAATTCTTCATACGAACAACTTTGTGTGCAAGACAATCAGCTTGTCAGGGCGACTCAGATGGCCTGCTTCTTTGTGAATCGTGTCCTGATTCTTATCACTTAGTGTAGGACTGCTTGATAGCGGCCTTTAGCTCTTCTGCATTGTTGGGTCTGGTGTCTCTCATCTGCCTCTTCACAATACCCCAAAGAATTCTCTTCAGGGAGTTCGCGTCGGGCAAGTTTACTGGCCAATCAAGCACAGGGATACCATGGCCCTTAAACCAAATATTAGTACTTTTGGTCAGGTGCCAAAGCACCCGTGCCTGGATTCTGTGCCTCTCCTCTCTTACTCCATACTCTGTGATCTTGATTTCCAAATGAAATGCAAAATTTACTTTCATCTCCAGTCCTTTTAGTCCCGAGTCCAGGTAAGACGCCTCTGACCTTGTCTCTGGTTCAAGACTGGCTTGACACAAGGCATGCGACAGCGATAGCCCATGTTCTGGATACGTCTGTGTGTGGTGGCTCTTGAGGCACTGACTTCAGCTGCAGTTAGTTAATTAGCTGATTAGAGAGTGACACCATGAGTTCCAATATACAAGTTTTTCACAATATTCAAATTTTCTGAAAAACTGAATTTTGGATTTATATTAGCTGTAAGCCATAATCATCAATATGAAAAGAACTAAACACTTAAAATATATCAGTCTGTGTGTAATGAAACTAGTTCGCTTTTTGAAATGAATTACTGAAATAAATGAACTTTTCAATGATATTCTAACTTATTGAGATCCACCTGTGTGTGTGTGTGTGTGTGTGTGTGTGTGTGTTCAACTGCTTTTGTCTAATGACACAGGGCACCTGGCCAAAACCTGGCTTAAATATGCTCTCTTTGCTAATAATAAATAGAGAACAGACACATCATGCCTATGTGTGTGTTGGTATCTTTCCCGGTTCGGGGTCGGCCGGTTAGCGTATCAACGTGCGGTAGACGCATCAAGCAATAATTCTTCCTGTAATTTATTCTAAAATTTAACAAATTTAAACAGCAATATTTAACTATTAATGCATTATTTTGTATTCAAACATACAGTATGTCTGTAAGTTAACAGCAAATAATGGCACAAATGATCTCAACAAGAGGATGTTTGCCAATGTTTATTCTCAAATAAAAAATAATTATTGACTAATATTATATTATCTGTAATAAATTGCAGCCTTTTGTGTTTAAATAATTGCACAGATTCATAATGTAATTTACATTTTTGTGTGATTGTGCTACTTCTACGTGACTTGACTTGCAGCACTAGTGTAAAGGTGTATTTCTGGAGTATTTCTGACACAAACACCAAGTGCAATAGGAATTGTTTTTTTTTCCCTTTTTCACTTTTTTTTAAATACTTTTTAAATTTTCTATCGGCGTTTCTGGAGAAATACGTGATTGTTTTATTTCAAAAATGGTTTTATTATAAGGCGGGTACCAGATAGTAATTATGGCCCAAGCTCTATAATATCGGCCTCTGTCATAGTGTGTGAAAGGTCATCATATTCTTCTATGGATTTTTTCCCCCCATCCGGCATGCATATGCACACGTAATCAGGTGGCGATGGTGCACGGTGCTTGCGTCCGGTCATCGTGGCTTGCAACTATATTATTTTATTTAACACTTTTGTTCACTGAGTTATTATTCATTTTGAAATTAACAATGTTAAATTTTACATGCAGAGTTGGAATAAATAGGATTGATTTAGGAGGAAATTGTCTCAGTGCAGCACTGTCTCGTAGATAAATCATCCCGTTTTTCATAAAAATATTGTGCCGCATTTTTTTCAATCTATACATGTCTTTTTTTATTGAACCCCTTCAAAGAGGCCTTCATGCATTCTACTGCCTGATATCTTCCCCTTATAAAAATCAACTCTCTTTTGAGAACTGGTGCTATTTATTTCTTTTATCATATGCAATACTTCTTTAAAAAAATCCAGGATGCTATTATATAATAAGCTTCTTGTCTGATTAATTAATTAATTAAACCAAGGTTAAAGCTGTGTATGTATACATGCATTGCATGAGGAGGAAATATTGCTATGAAGTTGCTTGTTGCAGTCTCAGGAAGCTTCCAGGCTTGAGGCTGGTCTGGGTAACCATTACAAAGAAAGGTGACGGACTGAAAATGAATCGCTTTATTTGTACGTATATACCCAATGGCCAGGTAGAATGTGCTAGCTTGAATGTGCATTCATTAACCGTTTTCTAGACCTACTGTACCTGTGCACAAATGTGTGAGCCACCCTTTCAACCCCATTTACCCATTTCTGACCAGACGTAATTGGCTCAACAGGGAACATGTATACACATTTAGACATTTATTAAGATGCTAATTAAACACCTTTTCTCACTTTCTCACCTTCTGTTACTATAGACTCCTTCAGCTATACAGTAGTTTAATTTTTTCTTTGTTAAATAACAGCATTACAATAGAAATGGTAGTGTTTCCAAACAACTAGCTTCATGGAAAATTACGATTTGACTTTGAAGCCACAGCTATGGTTAGTACTGCAATTATATGTAATTAATCAACAACTGACTAGTCAGATAAACTACTAATCCATATGGCTAATGAATTTTCCAAAACTAATATGGTGTTTGGAATTATATCAATGTCTATGCTAGTGTGTTAATCATGGCTCACTACACAAATTATGTTTCCTTGCGCAATTTCTTATCATTAACAGAACAGACGCAAGACATACACATGATGACTTAATAAGTTTTCACCCCCCCTTGAACAAGAGTACACAGTTACAACCTTGAACTGAAATGGACTTAATTAGGATTGTATGTCATAAATCTACAGAAAAACAGGGGAAAAACAGTATTCATACTTGAATTATTTTTGGTTATAAGGTTATGGTAGCATATTTGGTATGAAAGTATCAGTATGAAACCCCTAAACATGTTATGGTGCAATACTACCATTATTATAAACAGAGTGAAGCATTTTTATTGCCTTTAATAGAGGGTACATGAGATCCTGACACCTGACATAACCAACCATCATATGGTGGTAAACTCATTGCATTCCTCATGCTGCCCTAATGTAACGTCTGTGACTCACGGTGCGATGTGAAAGCTGATGATGACGCTGTCGACAGTTAGGTCACATGAAAGCTGGTGACGATGCTGCCTACTGTAACAGTCGGTGAGGAACGCATGTGACACACTCACTTTATGAGTTGGTGAGTAATGCCTGTGATGCTCATAGTATGACGTGCACTGATGTGGTCACTGCGTACTGTTATAGTCGGTGAGGAATTCCTGTGACACACTATCACAGTATGACGTGAAATTTGATGGTGATGCTGCCTACTGTTATGTGTCACGTTTGAGTGTGTGTGTACAGTATGTGTGCCCTATGATGGATTGGCACCCTGACCTAGGGTGTACCCCACCTTGTATCCTAAGTCTCCTGGGATAGTCTTCTGTATAAACGATGACAGAGTGAGAGTGAGTGAGCTGGTGACGACGCTGCCGACTGTTGCAGTCGGTGAGAAAACCTGTGACACGATCACGGAATGATATATACATTGATGATGATGCGGCCTACTGTTACAGTCGGTTACGAAGGCCTATGACGCTCTCACAGTTTGACATATGCGTTGATGACACTGATTACGGTTACGATGTGTAAGGAACCGTCGTCTGCCTGCCTCCCAAATAGAATTATGATTTTAAAATAATACATAAAATTGAAATTTGTATATTTGATTATAGAAATATATATAAATATATATATATATTTTTTTTAATCTGAAGAAAAAAAAACCCAACACAAAACCACAACTTTGTAATGCACAGTGTACACTGTAAGGAACCATACTATAATAGCAAAACACTTTAATTCAAATAAAATAAAGGAACAGATAAAAATGTTTATGGTTTGTGTTTCCTTATAAACGACCTTATGCAGTCTAGTTTGTGTATTCATACCATGGAAAGGTTTAACGCAACGAGATGGTTAAACTTTTTAAACCATTACATGCGAATATGAGGAGCCATGAGCATAGCTTCTCAATCACAAATCGCTTTACAAACAAGGAATACAGCTTGGACTGTTCCACTTTATTCCCGGGGGTGCACAGACAGCGTTGCGATTAAAACTCGATACAAAACTATTTCTGTGTATATATAAAGTCGGGTATTATTAGAATATCATTTAAATTTAACATTAGAACATGTTTTGTGTGTAAACACCGAACAGTTTAATTTGTCTAAAGTTCTCTAGAAGAACTGAGCACCCCTGTGGAGCTGTTGGTAGCGCTCACACTCCAGCTGATCGGCCTCGGCTCCCGGTGCGGTCCGTCGGACTGTACGCGGCTATTAATCATTTCTCTAGGTTTTTTTTGCACGGTAATCGGAAAACATAACAACAGGGTGAGGTGTCAGTCGTGTGGTGTGTTTTTTGAACCGAGGATTATATTATTAAGCGTGTTTGGGAAGCGACTGGCTAAGGAATTTCCCCCACAACAAACAGGCCGTTAGCTCATCCCCGGTGTTTCTTTAGAGGAGCTCGCCGATTTTCACACTTCGCCAATGGGGGACACAGGGAGCGAAAGGAGCAAGCCGCCTAGTAACGTTATACCTCCGCGGTGTCCTTGTGGATTTTGGGGGTAAGTGCTGTGTTTTAGGAAACGGTGTCCTCTTATACAAAAAAAGCTCTGAATATAAATACAACTTGGTCAAAATGGAAGAAGGAAATCCGTTAGCAAAGCTAGCTAACCGTTAGCACCGAGGGCTACTGTCAGTTGGTGCCCATTGTTTGAGTAGGCCAGGATGGGGGTGGGGAGGCTTGTCTGTTTTTTCTCTCTTCAGCTGTGCTTTTTCACTTTTTCCTTCATGTTCATTTAACAAAAATGAAACGAACACGTTTTCTCAAAGCAGAATATTCACACCATGCTCATTGTAATCTAATGATTGATTAATTAGCTTTAGCTAACAGGCATCTTGACAGGTTAGATGTATGTGTATCCAGTTCAACACTGGGCTCAGTGGCAAAGCTGCTAGCTTATGAAAATAATAGTACGATCACTAGGGTGTCCGAAGCAGACATTAACAAATAAAACACTATACTGACTGCTGGTTTATGTGACCACTCTGGCCATCATTGATCACAAGCTGTCAGTTGCACAGGTGGAGTCCTTTTGCGCAACGCTGTAAAAGCCCATCAGATAGGGATGGGGGAAGGGTAAAGCACTGTGTCTCTTTCTCCATTTCACACAAGAACAAATGCATCAGACTTATAATTACTCAAAAATTAGATTGTCTAGTTTGTCTATTATTATGTTTGAAATGGTAAATACAGACTGAGTTTTACTTTGAATCTGAAGATCTAACCCCATCCTGGTTTGGTATCTATGATGTAGAGTTAAATAATCAAGACAAGACACCTCATGTAGAAATGACTTTTTTTTTTGTCATAAAAAAGATCAAAAGACAAATCATCAGACAAAAACTTATTTTTACTTTGTTTTTGATTATTTCATTTATTGTCTTGAACATTATATATGTATTTGTGTGTATGTATACATATATGTACATACATCGATGTACTTGTAATGTTGTGGAACAGTCCATGAGACAAGTTGTCACCTGAGACGTGTTCCTGTTTGTTACTCGTGAGTCAGATTTCTTTTTCACTCAAAGTTAATAAGACCAAAAAAAAAAAAAAGGTTGTCATGTCACTGGGAAACCACAAAGCGCAAACTATTTCATCCTGAAGACTGGTGGACAACTTGACTCTGACGCTGACACTGACTGACACTGGAGTCTCCTTCCTTAAACGTTAAAGGTGTGATTCACTATAAGTGTATAATCACTTCAATTCACTTGGATGTATAAATGATGATTTAAAAAAAAAAATGTGTTAAAAATTAAACGTTAAAATTTGAAAGTTTTTTTTAATGCTAATTTATTCACTTGTTTGTCACATGACGTTCTTAGTTTAAAAAGTTTGTTTTCAACCACTTTGTCCCTATATTGTAAGCGTTGTCAAAGTGCAACATTTGAAAGTTATTTGAAAAGACAAAATTACTTTAAGATATACAGCAATTAAACGGCAAAGATTGCTCGTAGGGCTGCATGATTTGGTTAAAAAAAATCACATTTAGATTATTTTGACACATGTTATGATTTAAACTGCGGTATTTAACCATGAAATGCACCATTTTGTATTCAAGTATATTTATCATTTATCTAGGCTAACTATAAATAATGGCACAAATAATCTCATTTAATAGAATGTTGGCCAATATTTATTTATCACCTCTAAATGATGTAAAAACATAAATTACGCTTAAATTACTGACGTTATTACTGATGTTGAGTTAGATTTTTGTGTGATTAATTGTGCAGCACCAAAACATGAGCCTTTTTATATAAGCCTGACAACCAAAAATAGTTACAAACCAAAAAACTTACCAGTTCGTAAATTGTGTTTTCTTTTTTTTTTTTAATGCAATATGCCTATTTTTGTGAGCATTCAAATATCTGTAGTGACACACACACAAACAAACAAACAAATTAATAAATACATTTCGGTCTGTCAAACTGATTTATCACTGAACAAAGGAGCAAGTAAACATTAGACACAAACAATTAGGGACGGGAATCCCCAGCGACCTCTCGTTATGACACGATCACGATACCTAGGTGTCGATTTGATTTGTTTTGTGATTCTGTAAGTGTGACAATTTTTATAAATATCCAATTTTTTAATTATTATTATTCATTTTATTTAGATGTTTTTTTACAATTCTAAACAAACTTGTCAAATCATTTGTACCCACTACACAGGCTACTGTGCTGTCTGCCAGTGTGTGAATAGTTTAGAGCACACAACTTGTATGATCATCGAGAAACGGCAACATTTTACCACTTCAAATGCAAACAAATATAAATCTACAACTTGTATTAAAAATTGATTTTGTAGTCAGCGTGGTGATACGTGAATCGCCACACAAAAGAATCGAGATTGATCTCTACACACAATGTATATGTAGTTTATCTTCTAATCATGTACAGGCAATACAGGTACGGCTGCCTAAGATAAAGTCCATGTCAGCTTTATGTTAGTTGGTTACTGAGGTGTTGTTTTGTTAGCTCACTATCAAGTGAATGAGATGATTGCAAATATGCGGATATATTTAGTTTACTGTTTTTTACATTACTTTCTATAGTTGCAAAGTTTGCAAGCTTAAACAAGCGCCTTATTTACTTACTGGTTCTAATGTTGCTGAGGACGTTACTGTGATTGCAAAATCAGTCACAAAACTAACTGCCTGTCTGTAATCTTATAAAATATCAACTGAGGAATGAGTTACCTTACACCCACCTAATGATGTTGTAAAATGCTAGACAACCTCGTTTAGTTGTAAATACTTCCAGCAAATTGTTTGCTGTAATAATTCCATAAATTTTACCTCCCACTGCTTACTTAGTTTCTTGCATATCTGTGAAGACCTTTTCACTTCTAATAAATGACACTATATAAATTGGTACTGTTTCCAAGTTAAACATTTGGTCTGACAATTTCAAAGTTTTTTTTCCAACTTAATTGAAGCGGCAAATGTTAACAATGATTTGCAAGTTCTAAAACGACAATGTGCTTTTCTCTTTCTGGTCCTTGTGCTGCACAAATGTTGCCTAGAATTGGTGAAGTTTTTGACAAAAAGTGTAATTGTACAGTGCCAGGTATCTACTGTCTATATTACAAGTTGCAAAGAAAACCTCTCTAGTGCTGGTTGAAATAAATTCAAAGCTTTATGGGTTTTTTTTCCCCCCTTAAACTGAAAATCTCCACAGCTTTGTTCAGATTTAAAATGAACAAATGTTCATACTAGGGTTCCCAGTTTGGCAATTGTTTTTCTTAACTGATAGCAAACTTTTTTTTTTTTTTTTTTAGCATGCACACAGTGTATATTTGCTTACTATGGCTAGGCAGTGCTGAAAATCTTTTTTAAAACAAACAAACAAAAAAAGGCAAAAATATCCAAAGCCATTAACTCCCAATATAGTTTTACTATTTATGCATGTAACTTCTTTCTCTAAAAGTAGCCTAATATTTATTACTTGCCCAAGGCAGATTTTTCCACCCAAAGATGATTATAAGTAACCTAGTAACCATAAAACCGCCCAATCTGACAACGATGATAAATTCTGATTGTATGGACCTTCCGGAAAAGAAGAAGCCATTCTACGTTTGAAACTTTGAACTGTAACTGCGTCCTCCTGTGGCTGTGGTAATCTATGTAGCATTATCATGACAAACATTTTCGGTTAATATATTTATACACCAATTAATTGATGACTCATCAACATCCATAGTTCTTGACCAATAATGTTACTCTTTGCTAAAACAATTGTTGGAGCGCTAGAAAAAGAGATCATGTATTATCTTTATTTTTACTCTGAGTAATAGAAGAAGCTGGTCCTAATATAGTGGACAATATGATTATATACTAATTGCTCTTATGCTGGCACAATAACCACAGCCACCACTGTAGAGTTACCAAGTTCACAATTTCATCATATGTTAATATGCTGTGTTTTGTTTTCTGGGAAGTAAAAACACAGAGACTGAGCAGCACAGTGAATCTCATATGATGGGCCTTGATAATAAATGTGTTATGTGTTTACCCCCTGTAACACAAACAACACTGTATATTACTGTAAGAACTTATTTGTTGTACCATGGGAAAGCAGAGTCTAGAAATGTCGAGAATCTGATTGGATTGCGACGATGCTGAAGCTTCTGGCCAAAACATTGTACAAAAAAGTCCAGCTAGCTAACTTCTTCATATGAGAATGAGACCTGATCATAGTTCCAGAGGTAAATAAAAGGAGTGCATGTTGGTACAAGGTGGCTCAGGTGTAGGCGGAACAGAGATTGTTTGCACAATCACATAGCACAAGGGAGTTTTCATAGACACCTGACAGGCTATGGTTTGGCCTTGTTTTTGTTTTCTATAACCTAGATCTTTCTCCTCTATAGTGAGAAAAATATTACAGATTATGTCGGTATTTCTTGACGGTAAACACCCGTACAAGGAAACTTTCTACCTACAGTATGTAAGTCGTATTTTTCACAGCGAACTGATGTTGCAGTGCTGCACATCTGGCTAAGAAAGAACCAAGCAGCATACTGTCTAGTTATATTACACCCTGTTAAAAGAGGACTGTGCGTTTAACTGATATATCATTCATCTCCATATGGTGGTACACACGCTCCCAAATTGAAGCTGGCATCTCGCACCTGAACTTTACTGTCTCTGATTCATTCATGAGCTGGAGCTCGTTATAGCGCCCTTTAAAAGATTCAAAAGTTTCCAAATTGCAATCCTATCATCAATATCAGCTTTTGGAGTCTAATGAGACCGCGTTGTTCATGAAAATTGGCTAGCCTTTATCACAATTATTATGAAAATATGGAACTTCATTCTCTTATCAAGTCCTAAAGAAAATTACTAATGGTGTTTGGGGTTTGGGTTTCTCTAGAATATTCAAACAGGATGGAAAGTCAGATGACTAACCACATGGAATATGTGCGTATATTGAAATTCTAGGTCTTAAACATTAAGGGTCTCTATGATGCAATATATGCATCTTAACATTTTAATGTAACGTTTCTACTAGGTTCAGGTTTGCAAAAGATTACAATTGACCAGAGTTTAGTAACTTTTATAGACATAATTAACACACAATTCCCTCCCAACATCTTCCATGAGCAAAGCACCCAAGCAGTTGTGTTTAAAGTTACAACTAAAAACATCACTACAAATGTGCTTAGTTTTCTTTTCATTTATAACCAATAAAGATTTTTTTTTCCATGAGGGGAAATATTTTTGTGTCCTGTCATGGCCACCTTGCTGAAATGTTTTTTTAGCAGCACATATAAACCTAAGATTTTGCAGGATATATGACAGATATGTGACTATCTGTCTACCTTATTTATTATTTTTTTTCCCAGACTGTGTAACTCAGCTTGTGCAGAATGTTCTAGGTCAGAATGAGATTATTGGCAACCTACTTCACAAAATATTTGAAACATTCGAAATAGTTGATGCGATGATACTTTATTATAGTTATTGAGCAAATAAAAGTGCAAGAGAACATTTTTTGCAAGGCATAGTGTTGTTGTAGTAGTTAAATATAAAGACATATCTCAAGTTGTTGTTAGTGTGACTTACAGTGTTACCCAACATACAGTACAAGTTCCAAAATTCTAGGCAAATACCGCGGTTGCGATATTTAACATTTTGCATTTAAATGTATTAATGTCGGCTAACAGTAAATAATTGGACAAATGATCTTATTAAGACAATGTTTAACAAAATAAATTATCAACTCAAAGTTTTATATATCTATAAAAGCAATTAAATTTTTGCCAAACTCTGTATAAATGCCTAACTGTGTGTAGATTACCTGTAATAAATTAAAACCATTTGTGATTAAATAAATACAAAGTCACTACTTTTTATTTACATTAAGCTCTAACATATTGTTGTGTTGCTGCCGACACTTTCACTATCAGTGGCCTTGTGTCAGTGAAAATTATTTTACTTTTTGATTTATATTGAAATAATAGAACATAATAAAAATAATTTATTTAATTTGGCGAAAGCTTAGTATCTGGTATGGCAATGAAGGTAAATATTACAGATGGTCCCTGGCTCATGGTACTTTATGTTACGATCTTTCCAACTGGGCGCAAACACGATACTCATTCAGTAAAACCGTACGTCAAATGTAGAATATCTTTTCTCTGGCTAGAGATTTTTTTCCTTTTCTTCTTTTCCCTCCTTACTACTGTTTAAGTAACCTGCAGCTGCTGTAACACAATAATTTCCCCTCACAGATTCAATAAAGTATATCTGTCTATTTCTCTGTCTGTCTGTCTGTATATCTGTCACTCTAAACGACGATGCTTTACAGTGCACTGCGCTGCCAGTATAACTTGCATCAGACATTCAGTTATAAACTTTACTCTTATTTAAATAGGTTTTATGGTATATGATTTTGCCCAACTGTAGCCTGATGTAAATGATCTGACCTCGTAAGTAAAAAGTAAACTTGGATTAATATATAATGTTGAGTTACTTGGATACTTGGTATGTTTTAAATGTACAGTAATTTTCAATTTCAGTCCAGTTTGCAATGGTGTATGGGTAGCTAACGTTGCAACGATTGATTGGCCAGTGACCGGGTTCGGACGTTGATTGTCTGATCTAACTATTTCCATGATGATCTTACACAAGCTCCCAAGTGGCACAAAATTAAAAGTCATCCTAAGATCGCAAGTTTGAATCCTGGTTTTGTCGCATCCATATCCATCAGTCTAGGGAGCAGATGCTGGCAATGCTCTCGCTCAACAATCATATCAGCACTAACCAATTATCAGCGTCTGCACTTAATTCCCAGGCTCTAACAGTGTTCAATGTTATTGTCATGTATTGGTGGTGTTTGTCTTGGAGGAAGCATGTAATAGCCTTCGCTCTCGCTGTCAAGTTTTCATTTTCAGTTTGATTTTATTCGTACAATTTTAGACCAGTAATCTGGAGTACGCCCTGTAAACTTGTGCAGTTTGGGGGAAAATGTAATAGTTGTTTAATAGTAATTTTGCGTTTTTTATCATTTAAATATCATTTTTTGTTGAAGTTTCAAAAACGTTTGTGTATACTGGCAGTTATATTTCTAACATTAGACTTTTTCAATATAGACTTAAAAAGTAAACTGGTATCATGCAAGAAATTTGCAGTTGTTGACGTAAGCCGCGGAGCATGTTTACTTGATGTTTGCCGATTAGGAAAGAGATTTGAGGATTAGCTGTTAATGGGTCAACCTGATCTGGTACATTTAACATACTGTTTTGAACCTGATAAACCAGCATCATCTTTTAAACTTTTACCAAGTTTAATGGTTAGTCAGGGATTATATTTCACTGGCGTTTTATATCATGTAAAACGTAATCAGCAACGTTTATGAACCTAATTAATCATCGTAAGTCATTTGTGTTTACAGTTGACCACAGATCAGTTGTTACTCAAGTTTGTACTGATAATTTTATAGATAAATGGTGCCTTCAGGCCAAGCTGGTTGGCCACTGCAGTAATATGGATCTGAATGGTGGCCCTTCACACAGTTTAAATGTCTAAGGAGAAAAAAGCAAACAGCCTGTATAAACTCTGCGACTGTTGAATTAATGGAGCAGGCTGTAATTTGCAGAACTCCCTGCTGCATGCGAAACGAATTGTAATGAAAAACGTCGACAAGCCTCCTCTTTCTCTCCACAAGAGCCTGTGCTGGTATTATACCTTCTGTATGAAAATATAGGGAAGATGCACAGAGCTGAGTTTCTCTGTTCCAGCTAAGGGACAGAACTGAAATACAATCCTGGAGCGAACAAACCAGCCAAACCCATCAAGCGACAGTTCTAAGTGTTCTATGGTTCCTTAAAGGTATTGTTGAATTGATGTGATTATGGTTAAAAATATTGCACTCTGTACCATTATCAGGCAGATTTTAACAAATGGTCAAAAGTCCAACCTTTCTCATCTGTTATAAGCCATGTTTTAACCAATAACAAAATATTTTGTCAGAGTAAAAAAAATTGGGAGTAGTTTAGAGACATGTTGATTAAAACTAGACTCTGATGTTTTAAGTGTGAATAATGTTTCTTATTAATGCTTCCTATTATTAATGCATTCATTATACTAACCAAAACGTATTATACTTGACTGAAAAAAATGAGAGTTGTTAAGCGTGAAAAAAAAACTTTAAAGAGTAGCAGGAATGCAAGTGCAGAGGGATTATTGCTGAAAAGTGGTTTAGTTATGTTTGTTTTGACTGTAGTGGCTCCATTTGTTTAAATAAGTAGTTAAACAGACAGGCACTTTTCCTTTTCCAAATAATTCATAGCCAGTTCCTGCCCAGTCATGTGACTCGACAACGACAAACGATATCTACCAACCAGGGAAGGTTAAGGCCATCGTGCTTCCCCTGAGACACATGACTTCAGTTGATTGCATTTCGGTTTGGCACTGTTAAGGGGTGGCATAACACTTCATGTCATTTATTATTAAAAATAATATTAATATTATTTGGATTTTGTTACAATTATGAACTAACTTAGCAAATAATAAATTTTGTTCCTATCCAACATGATGCTGTGCTGCTGCCTGTCAATGTGTGAATAGTTTAGAGTGCACCACCTGTAGGATCATAAAGGGAACTGCAACATATTACCACCTCAAAACCAAACGTGTATATAAATTTAACAATCATTAAAAAAAAAATCTAATTTGAGGTCAGTGTGGCGATAGACAGGCCCCCTACTTACAAACATCCAAGTTATGGATGGTTATTTTTGCAGGAATTGCAGAAGTAGCTTACGTGTGTTGCACGTTTACGGTTTTGGCCACATCATAGCAGTGTGTGGAAAGGGGGATAGAGATTTAGTCAAGTGGATTCTCAACTTTGTCATAGTAACAGAGGCTTGACAGGAGAGAAATCTTACTATCATCTGCATAGCAGTGAAAGGAGATACCATGTTTTCTCAGGATATAGCCGAGCGGCAACAAATACAAAGAGAATAGAAGGGGTCCAAGGATAGACCCCTGTGGGACCCCATATGTCAGGGGAGCTGACGAGGACTCAAGATCTCCAGGATTAGCAGAAAATGTTTTATCAATAAGATAGGACCTAAACCAGTCTAGAGCTGTCCTAATTCCCACCCAGTGTTCTAAGCGTAACAGAAGGATGTCATGGTCTACATTGGTATAGTACATATGGCCAATCAGGAGCTGTGTAAAATATCGGAATTGATCCGCGATCTGTCTGTGATCCCCACAATACAGCATGAATATAAATGATGCCTACAGTAATAACCCGGAAAAGTAGTATAATTCGTCTGCCACTATTTGGAATGGCATTTATTTGGTCCCATTCCTGTGTGTAAAAGTCGCACACACATTATATTTTCATTGGCTCAAAAAACCCTGATATGTGAAGATTACAGATTAAATAATACAGATACCAGTGAATCAAACATTAAAAGAGGAAAAACTTCATTTGTCATTTGCTTTGGCATGGTGGTTAAACCCAGATTTTTGTGTTTTAGTATTTTATAACTAACAGGAAGCTACCTATGGTGGCTCTGTCCACTTTTTACAGCTGAGGTGAACTGAAAAGTAATGCCCAATAATGTAAACCTTGAAGAAGTGAGATGCAACAGCAAAAGACGGTCTCGTTCAGCCGTGAACTGGAATCCGAGGCTACGGCGCGTTCGGTGGCCGATTGGAATCCTGCTGATGTTCAACATGATGTGAAATGTAGTAGGAGAAGTAGGAGTTTTGTGTAGTTTGCTATCTTGTATAACACTGGCAGATATTTTCAGAGCTTGCATTTCAGTGATACAGATTTTTCTGTCATGGTGTGTGTGTGTGTGTGTGTGTGTGTGTGTGTGTGTGTGTGTGTGTGTGTGTGTACCTTGACAGCACTCCTTTGCTCTCCTCGCCGATCGTCTGGCAGATTGTTTTGTCCTTATTGCTCGTCTCTGGGGTGATATTTGCGTTCCCCTCCGCCTCCCGTTCAATTCTCGATTTTTTTTTTTTTCCTTCTTCCCTCCCTTGATTTTGCCCTGCGGAATGTAAAGGTTTGTGTCTTGATTGGTGCTCTCGCTTTCCTTCATAAGTTAATTGCAGCTGACATTTAACAGGAGATGTCAAATTAATCCTCTTCCTGCCTGTGCATGCCCTCTGAGATCTTGATTGGCTCTGAGTGATGCGAGCGAAAGAAAAGTGGAGAGAAAGCGGGCAAGAGAGGAAGCGCAACACGAACGCCTAGCTACTTGTTTACTTTTTTCCTCCCTCTCTCCGTCTGTCTGTCAGTTTTTTTCTCTTGGCGATGCTTGAACTGTTTTGGAACCAGTTTCCAGAAAAGCAATAAAATTGTAGCAGGATGGGGACTGATAAAGCAAGGCTTCAGTTTGCCACTTTAGTGTTTTATACCTTTGAGGGAAATGAAGGAATTCTCCATATTAACTCAAAAGTATTGAGCTCCTAAGTAGCTGAATTAATAATAATAATAATAATAATAATAATAAAACCTCACGGCTGCACGTTTCAGACGAAAACTATATTTCATATTTCACTTATTTCCAACACTTTGTCAACACATCATATCTCACACGGTGTTAAAATAACTCCAGCTGCTGTGATGTGAAACGGTTAAAGGTCAGTCTGCATTAATTAGACCCGCATGAACAGAATGTGTGAAGATATTTTTATTCTGTTGTTGAATTCTTTATTTCGATTGGTCGGAAGGTGTTCAGTTACTTACACACACACACACACACACACACACACACTGACGGTGCTTCCAGCTGAAGGATTGGCTTTACGAGTTTTCTCTTGCTGTTCTGGATGTTAATGACACAGTAAACATTTGCTAGTCATGCAAAGAACATGATGTGCTGTGAGGTATATAAAAGTGGGAACTAATCTGTTTCGCACAACTTTTAAGTGTAACTGTGATTGCATTGTTAAAAACAACTAAAGAATCAATGTCAGGTTGCAAACAGTAATGACCATGATAATTTCCCTGTAATATATATAGACTTATACACCACAACATTAAAACGACTGACGGTTAAAATGAAGAATTTTAACTATCTTGGCATGTGTTACGGGATTATACAGTAGGTCCCCTACATATGAACAAGTTACGTTCAAAGAGTTGAGTTTGTTTGTAAGTCCAGCAACCATTGTCTAGCCACTAGGCACACGTGTTCATATCTTGAAAAGTTCATACATGAAAGTTTGTAACTCGAATGTTCATACAGATGTCATAGGCTGCATCTTCCACAAGGAGTTCCTGGGAGCCCAGTGTTTCAGACGTGAAGTAACCAGTCCGATCACGGCTCCGGCGTACTAAGAAAACTTTCTACCCCAATGGTGTCCAAGCACTAGTGAAACTCCGGGATAACTGCATAGTGTAGCAGAGTATTATATAGAAAAATAAAGGGAGTTTCTTCTCTCGTCTCTTTTTGTTATGTCGAGATAGCTGGGTCAGAAGGGGATGTAAACAATATCAGGTAGGTGGTTGAGGTATGTTTGTGTGTTGCGTAAGTTAAATAGTGTAAGAAATAAAAGTGTTTTTGTCTGAGAATGGGGCAAGAGTTTGAAAAGATTTATGTGTTTGATTAAACTCTATCAACCCCCTCCCATTCGTGCCATACACACCCCTTATTGCTAAAAAAAACAACAACCCCCCCCCCCCCAAAAAAAAAATAAAAAAACAACCCCCTAAGTGGTTTGATGTCGCTGGTGTATCAGACCTGCATTACAATTATGGGTAAAGACAACCTGAAATCAAAACTGACCTTTAAACCCAATGAGGGCTTTGTTGATTCATCCATGCATAATCACTACAAAAGACATCATTTAAAAAAAAAAATAATAATAATTCTTCACTAAAGTGCAGTGACATTTCTATGTCTCAAAAACTTTTTTGTAGTGGTTAAGAAAATAAAATCTTTTTTTTTTTGTTTGCTTTTGTTGAAATTTCTGACTCATTTTGGAAAGGAAATTGTATCTTATTGCAACGTGTTCAGGGCATTTTTTCCCCCACCGGTTTATAAAGAAAATTGCACTTGATCTAAAAAACAATTCAGTCATGCATTACAATTCTTTTGTGTGACAATTTATGTTTTGCCATACTGAATGAGTTTATCATTTTTTTAAAACAGTTTTTTAATTTATGTATTTTTGCATTTGAGGTGGTGAAATGTTGCCATTCCTCTATAATCCTACAGGTGGCGCATGCTAAATTATTCACACTGGCATGCAGCACAACATCCTGTTTGGTAATTATTCGCCAAGGTTATTTAGAATTGTGAACACAAAGTGTCACTCACATGTATGAAATAACTTGATGAATGATTAACCCTATTTAACACAAAAAAATACGATTAACTTTAACTGTGTTCGTCATTTGTACTTCATTTGTACACATCAAAATAAATGAAAATGTAAAGCCAGCTCCTGTCTATAGGAAGAGAGCCATTTTGTGAACTTTTCCCTGTCAGAACACACACACACACTCATAGTGTCTTACTTCTTAGTTGTGCTACCCACTTAATATGCGTTATTTGTCCCCAGAAAGCCCGTTATCTCTCAACGCGCCATCATCCGCCTTCTTGATTGGGTGGTGATTATGATTGCGGTTGATTATGATGAGGGCCGATCGTCTGCGTTGTTGTTGTTTTTTTTGTTGCTTTTTGTTTTTTCCCCCGCTGTCGGTGTGTGTGTGTGTGTGTGTCTTACTTGCTCTCCGTGGAACTTAAAGAGCATCATAGAAGGAGCGACATGGAAACAGACGCATCTGTTTCATTTAATAAGAGAGACGAGTACCATTTATAAAAAAAAATAAAAAAAAATTATAATTTTTTTTTTATTTGACACAAACCAGATGTTGTTCCCTTCAGTTCTTGTTCAAATGATTGACGTATTTTGAAATATCACGATGTCGTTATTTACAAGGCTGTGTATTGTCGTGTGTTCCGCAGGTCGAGCAAAACCATGAACCTCTGCTCCAAGTGTTTTGCAGGTAAGTGAACGTGTGAATCACCGATTCTAATTTTGTTCATTCTAAAAACCCAAGCACGAGGGTGTTTGACCTTTCAACGGCACAACCGAAGAGGATTTCCAGCATGCGTGCGTTCCCGTCAGGTTTAGTAACCGTGTTAGAAAAGAGGAATGACTCAGTCTAGAGATACACGTGAACGTGTGTAAGAGACACAGGCTATATTCCTCTGTAATCCACTTCACGCTTGTTTTTCATACCTCACTTAAACTCGTCCCTCCCACCTGCCCGCTCTCTTCTCTCTCTCTCTCTCTACCAGACATCCAGAAGAAGCAACCAGACGAGGACTGCTCTTCAGAGCCCGCCCCCAGCTCCAGCAATAGCCAATCAGCCGTCTTCTGTAACGAGACAAGCAGCAGCAGTAGCCAAACCCTGTCCTCCGGCTCCGATGGGCCGTCCACAGACGCCACGCCTCTCTCCAAACAGGAAGGTGAGCTCTGGGAACGTTAGCGCGTTAACAGCACAGCGTTTCATACCTTACATACAGGACACCACGTTTCCTCTTTGACCTTTTCCTGTATGCCGTACCTCCGTCGATTGTTGTCCTATAAACCGCAGTCGCGTGTCACGCCGTGATGGGGTCAGGGTCATGGGGCCAGGGGACAGCACGTCCATAGCGGGCACACACTCGTTTGTAATTGAGCGTTAATTAAGCGAAGGATGAGACGGCTAACACGTGAGTGTGTTCATTAAGAGCTCCTGCACGCAGGCAACGAGGGATCTGAGCATTTCTCTACCGCAGCATGTAACGGACACACAGCCAAGATACGAGCGAGTTATTTATTCAACCATAAAAAACTGTTCATTTAAAAGGATTAACAGGAAGTAAATTATTAACAACACGTTTCAGGGCTCAGGTGTAATTTATGTGCTATAGTCATTTGGAGCATTTTTGTGTGTCTGGACATATAAATAAAGCCGCCAGATATCTCCGCCATCTCACTCTCTCTCTCACTCTCTCTCTCTCGCTCACTCTCTACCACCCCACACACACACACACACACACACACACACACACACACACTGGGTATCTCTCTCTTTGCTTTTCTGTCTTTCACACTGTTTTTATAGTCTTTGATTCTCCCTGTCTTTGTTCATGCTTTTTCCTCACTGTCTCTCTTTCTTTCTTAGTCTCCCTGACTTTCTCTGTATCCCTCTATTTCTTCCTCTCTATCTGTCTTTCTCTTTTCTTTCTCTCACTTGCTCTGTTTTTCCTCTCTCTCTCACACTCTTGCACTCTCTCTTATACACACCCTCACTTGCTGTTTGTTTTTCCTCTCTGTCTTTCTCTCGCTGTCCGTCTCTGTATCTCTTGCTGTCTGTCTGTCTTACTGTCTCTCTACCACTCTTACCTTCTTTCTTTCGTTTTTCCCTCTCTTCCTCTTAAATCTGTCTGATTATCCTTTCTGTCTCTTTTTCTTACACATGCACCCTGTCTTTCTGTCTTTCTCTGTCTTGATCTCTGTCTCTATTCATCTTACCTTCTTGTTTTTCTTCTCTTTCTCTCTGTGATACAGAACAGTTCCTCCTCAGTTGGCCCTGCACACTTCTACACACAGATTTACAGACATTTATTTTTTTAGTTTTATGAGGGTTTAGACTCGACGGTCCTAACTTTCTCCTCTGTTTTTCCTTCCGTCTCCTGCAGAAGTCTCGAGTACAGACACAGCCCGAGGCACGCTATCTACTCCCACGAAACGGCCCTGTGATGCAGGTACACTTTGTGTCCTAGACTTTTCAAGGGTGTCTGTGTGTGTGCATAAATGTGCGTCTTTGTCCGTCTAACAGGCTAGAATGCCTAATAAGGATTTTTGGGATGACTTCAGCGCCATTATTGATTAAATGTTTTCAGTCTGCTGCTGTTGCTTGACAGGACAAACGGAAAACTGTGGACATTTGAATATCTGAAATGAGCTCCAGAGATCTGTGCACTTTAATCAGCTCGCATTCATGAGCCTACATATGGAAGTGTATATGTTCATACGAGTATAGAAAGGATTGAAAGACATGCTGTGATTGAAGTCTCGCTCATTTGGAACATAACGTGACTGAATAAATGTAATTTTTATAGCCTGGCATGTGTGTGTTTAACTTCAGTACAGGTTCAAATGTTAATTACAGCTTATCATTGTTAATAGCAGCTTTCTTAGGTTAATAAGTTAAAGCAGGCAATATATTAATTTAATTACAAATCAAAGCAAGTTTATTCACAAAATGTCAAGACCAGTGCAAGAACACTAAGACACCTTAGAGCATAGAGCATACAGTGGAACCTTGGATTATGAGCATAATTCGTTCTGGATGCGGGCTCATATTACAAAACACTCAGAAACCAAATCGAATTCCCCCATAAGAAATAATGGAAACTCAAATTATTCGTTCCACAGCCCCCGAAAAAAATAAATACATAAAAATAATTAAATATTAAGTAAAAATAAAACAAATTAACAAATTAATTTATCTTAAAAAAAAAGTAAAAAATAATAAATTCCGACAGATACGTGTTTCCGTTTGTGCGCTCAGGCGCTGTGTGTGTGTATGTGTGTGTGTGTCTTTTCACTCACGCGCACACACAACAGAAACACTGTTTTATCGATTAAAATAAACAAGAAATCTCTGACACTCGATTGAGCGACACACTAACAGAATCACTGCTGTAAAGTAAAAATAAAACAAATTAACCTGCACTTTACA
>JAQQZT010000039.1:29924511-29946626 GCA_030068275.1 Clarias platycephalus
GCCATAAAGCCCCGACTGGTGGAGGGCTGCAGTGATGGTTGACTTTCTACAACTTTCTCCCATCTCCCGACTGCATCGCTGGAGCTCAGCCACAGTGATATTTGGGTTCTTCTTTACTTCTCTCACCAAGGCTCTTCTCCCCCGATAGCTCAGTTTGGCCTGACGGCCAGCTCTAGGAAGGGTCCACTGTTCTCTTAGTAACCTTAAGTGCAGCAGAATGTTTTTTCTAAACCTTGGCCAGATCTGTGCCTTGCCACAATTCTGTCTCTGAGCTCTTCAGGCAGGTTCTTTGACCTCATGATTCTCATTTGCTCTGACATGCATTGTGAGATGTAAGGTGTGTGCCTTTCCTAATCAAGTCCAATCAGTATAATCAAACACAGCTGGACTCAAATGAAGATGTAGAACCATTTCAAGGATGATCAGAAGAAATGGACAGCACCGGAGTTAAATATATGAATGTCACAGCAAAGGGTGTGAATACTTAGGCCCATGTGATATTTCCATTTTTCTTTTTTAATAAATCTGCAAAAATGTCAACAATTCTGTGTTTTTACCCCAAAACCCCAGAACCTGAGGTTTTTGATTGGGGATATATAGAAAAAAACTATTTTCAGAAAAGTTATGTTTCAGAAAATTAAGTGGTTGTGAGTGGACGAAAATAGCAACTTGTTAAACTGACAACTTGTAAGTTTAAGCTTAAATGTCTTATAGGTCCGATGTTGTAGGTGCACTTTATTCACAAATTCTCTAATTTCATGTGTAATTATTCACCATGAGGTGAACTGACAAGTATTATGTAATTTATTCCGGCTTCCCAAAGCATAAAAGAGAGTTAGTAGTAAAATATAAAGTAATCAGTGACGTAATGCTTGCTTTTAGACTGTGTATATGTTGTTTGGTAATCTAGGATTTTGCATTATAATTTTGCGTTATAATACTGCATAGGAAAGGCTTGGGTTAAAACAGAAAAGTCCTCTGACAAAACATTATCACTTTGTTAAAATCAGTGGAGAATATTCATTTATAACAAGAATAACATTTGCCTAACATAAAACAACCTTTTACTTGTATGCTCAGAATTTTCAGTTTAGTTGAAATCTTTAATAAAACTGGTGATCTTCATTTTAGCCTATTCCTAATTCTGCCGAAACTAAAGCCTTATTTAAAGACCACTGTGAAACCCTTCGGATTTAGCTTAGCACTTATCATTTGATTCTTATATAAATACAATTTCTATAACTACATGTCCTAGCTTTAAATCCGATAGGAAAATAAGATGCTATATGTGTGACATGTCTTGATACAACATATTGTTACTTATTTCCTGTAGTTGTAAAAACAGAACTGTCATCAGTTTGCATCGATGTCTTCCTTATGACATTCAAAGCTGATGTAGGTCTGTTATTTGCAGCATTGATGGTGGAAATAGTTTGCCCTTAAACAATGAAATATGGTTTTTAGATCAAGATTATAATTTTTTTCTCATTTCCCTTTTCTTTTCTTTTTTTTTAATACTATTACATAAAATTTATACCGTAAGTATGTTTTCAATAACAGTTCCTTCAATCTATTAACTCTTCCCAATTCTACTCTAACTTCAAACAAGAACATTTAAGACATTATAAATAGCCTATAGTGTCGATTTCTTTTTATTTTCAACTTATTTCTTATTCTGCAGCACCATTGCTATTCAGCAGAAGTACACCTGTTTTCAAAGGTGAACGCTTAAAATTTGCATATCGGCAGCTAATAATGACCTCTTCAGGTTTCCCGATGGAATTTGTGATGTATGTGGGGATCCTGAGCCTAGAAAAGAAGCAGCATTTCACCCACTACCTCACATAACCTTGAGATTTAGTCAGTCTTCCTCTCTCTTTGTATCATTTGACCTTTCCAGGAAAGGTGCTGACTGTCAGGTTCTACCGACGGCTCGGAGATGCACCAATGGACTGGATGAATTTTTAATGATCATAGGGTGATTTTGTTCCCCTGTAGCTGGTGTGAGGAATGAAGTCTCATAGGAGTGTGTGGAAACGAGCGATGAATAACGATTAAAAATTTCAACCTCTGGAGTAGAAGATGGCGTCCTTTAGTTTTTTAGCAGCACTATAGATAAGGGCTGAAAGCTTAAGCCAGTTTCACAAAGGGGTCTTTTAAAATTACTAGGTGTCATGCTGTATGAAGCGATCCCAATAAACTCTACGTTCAGTTCTGTACGATAAGGCGCTCATCATGCCAGGTTACACAATAAGGATTTACTAACTGTAGATCTGAACTTAAAGAAAGTGACCCCATGATGTTTTAAATTTCTAAAGTGAGTTTCTTTGAGTACTTGGAGCCGTACCATGAGTATCATATTATCCTTTACTAGCAAGATTTTGCAACCAGCTTGAAATTCATCGTCAAATTTATTTAAAATATGAAATTCGTATGTTTATTTATTTATTTTTTTCCCCAAAGGGGTCGCCAAGTGGAAAGAACTTTCATTAACATTAGTTATCGGTTCACTCTCCTGAATCTCAAGAAATTAAGAGTTTCTTTAAGAGCAGTTTTATGATATTTTGTTTGGGGCACATTTATTTTATTGTTATTATTACAATTATTGTTAATAGTTTATATTTCTAATATAAAAGTGTTATTTAGCTAGGTTTATACACTTATCAGTGGTGTATTTTATTTCAGCTATTTATTTGTTAACCAAAAGACTTCCTCACATCCTAACCTATTCTTTGAAAAAGTATGAAAAGAAGACATCTGCTTGTCAGGTCCGTAAGGTTCCACCTTAACACCTAGTGATATTCTACTGCTTTTTACTGCATGAGAAAGAGAGAGAGATGCCTAACCCTTAAGTGTCCACTGGACAGGAAAATCGATAATGGCAGCCACCCAGACAGAAGCAAGGATGACGAAGGAGACAAAAAGAGAGGTGGAATTCCAATGTGTCTCTGCTGCTCTGCATAAATGATGGAACTCTGGATCGAGATCCCAAAGGACCTTTAAAGGACAAGGAGGGAAGAAAAAAGTTAAGACGATCACCAAACACCAATCCAATGCTTGTAATGGTAATCTAAAATGTAATAGAATTGGTATAAATTTTGGCTTCTTGACAAAAAGTGGTTGGTTCTTAAGGTGTGCATTAGCACGGATTATTATTTAGATGTTTTGTAAGAGTGAACAGGTTGTTATACGTGACGCTAGGAGAATGGAAAGAAGCCATGTTAGCAGTCACTTTGGTCCCACATTACAATAATCATTAACAATTCTGTTCATTTACAGTCTGTGCCATCAGGGAAGATAAACTTCATAGATGTGATAACCTGGTTATTCAGTACATTCAGGTGATGATGATTCAGTTCAATTATTTGTCACATGTACTTTACAGCACAGTGAAGTAAATTTTTTTAATTTAATTATTTTTTTGCTGGGGTCAGAGCACAGGGTCACCCGGGTTACTGGGCAGATAGGGTTAAGGGCCTTGCTCAAGGGCTCAACTTGGTAGCTCAAACCCCCAACCTTCCGTTCAGTAACCCAGTACTCCACAGCCTTAACTGATTTTCCATTGTTCCAAAGCCCAATGTTTATGCTCCCTAGCAAGTTGAAGCCATTTTTTATGACTTGTCTCACTAAGAAGGAATTTTTTGATGGCCACACAGCTCAAGTTTAGTCCATATCTTGTGATTTCCTGTTACATTGTGTGTATGGAAATGCACTTACTTTGATTATTATAATATTCATGGATTTTACTATGCAATTTCACTAAGTTTAAGTGATCTCCATCCATGCTTCTTTTTTTTTTGTTTTTTTTTTGACCACATTTCTACGAAGTTGCCGGTTCAGCACTGTCCTTCCATGTTTTGATAATGTGTTGAGCTGTTCTTAACCCAGTTCCATTAATTTCAGTTCTCCTTAATTGTTTGTTACATGATGCAGGTCAATAATCTGACCCTTCTGAAGTTGTCTTCTTTTTCACCAGGCAGTATAGCTGTGTGTAGCTGTGGAAGTGATGTGAGGTCTGCTAAATTTTTGTTTGTAAAATGACATTCATACCAATGGAGTTTGGCATGATGTAGATTACTTGTGGAAAATAAATTAGCACGAATGTCCATGAAATTCTCATTGTGGAATTGTAGCACCACCGCTTTGGCTGCGATGACCTCGGGAAAAGGTTGTCTTTTTGTATAGCAGAGCACTAATTTTAGCAGCGGACAGAAATGGGTTTTTATATAACACTTCCTGACCTGAATATAAATTATACTGTATAAGGAGGCACTATGGAACGTAAGTGGTGAGTGTTTTGGGGTGGGGCCTAAAAGAGAAGAAGATTTTTTTGTTTTTACTTAGAGCGATTTAAAAAAAAGAAGTGAAATTTCACCATAATGGATGGATCAACATTGTTTTGGTTCTGACTTTTCAAGTATTTGTGAATCAAAATGTGATTAGGCCACGAGCAAGGGATCATAGCCTTCCTGTTTTTCCTCACACTCTCTATCAGAGAGCACTTGTTTTAGTTATCGCTATGGAGACCTCAAACAAACATGTAACAGAATATTACCATGATGAGAACCGTGGAATCCCTTGACATCACTTTGATCTTTATCTCTCTCTCTCTGTCTCTCTCGCTCTTGCTCTCTCTCTCTCTCTCTCCTGCACTAATGGGTTCATGTGTCACTCATGTTCAACCTGCTCTCATCCACCAGCCCTTGTAAAAACCTTGTGAACATTAATGACCCTGTAACACCTAGCTGTGTATCTGTGTGTGTTTGTGTACATGTTTGTGTGTGGTAATATCCTTGCAGTCTCCTCAGCTGGCAGCTGCGTCTTGGCAAATGGAAATCCGTCTTCTGAAATTATTCGCATCTGCCCATTTCTCCCTCTCATTTGGGAGGGTCGCCGAGGGCCCTGGTGTGTCTGTGTGTAATATATTTTTGTTTGTGTTGTAACATGAGATGCCCCAGATTCCCACCTTGCATAGTGTAATGGTAGGTGTCGGAACGCGTAATGATTTAAAATGACCCGTGTGCGAGCTCCTTTGCTGTTTAAAGCTGCATTCATATGTCAGGGGCTGTTCTCTGACAGTACAATCTCTAAGCTCTGTTGGATTCCATTACCACTCTACTGATTTCATTTCCTATCGACATGCATTGTGATTATCTCTTATGCACCATCTCTAACACACACGCATGTGGAACTTACTAATTGCTGTATTCTCACATTTCAAGCACCTAGAAAACAGTGTTGGCAAGAGGAAGTGAAGCTTATTAATTTGCACGGAAAGGAAACGTTTGACACGTTTGAATATTAATTACACAATTCGTCTACAGCATGGTGACAAGTTGTGAGACTGATGTCAACTATTAGGACGTTTTTGTTTAGTCAGTTGTCAAAAACTAGAACGCTACTGTGAAATTCTGAACTGTTGATAATAATAAAGCCTAGAAACAGTTCAAATGATGTGGCAGTCTGGGAAAACACCCAAAAATGCGGATGAGATTTGACCAAAAAAAAAAATAAATTAATTTAAAAAATCCTTTTTTTTTTATTTATTAGAGAGAAATGACTTTTTCAGCCAGAAATATACTTTGACACTTTAGGGAAAAACAAATATATGTTTTGCAAAAAATGTTACGTCATTTATTTTGAAAACTTTCTTAAACTCATTGCAAAGATCACATTAGGTTAAAAAAGGAGCCAGTTTAGCAAGCACAACCAAATGGGTGTGACGATATAAAGATATAATCTTCATAGGCATACTTCTTTTTTTATTAATATTATATTTATTACATGTTAAATGCAGTTGCTTTTAGACAAAAAACTATTTCATTTTCTGAAGGTAAAATGAATATTGTGCTGTCTATTATCTGGGTGCAGCAAGGAAAGCAAAAACCCATTACTATATTATGTCACTCTTAATTCAAGCTTATTTTTTTGCATGGATTCAACAAGATGGTGGAAACTTTCATTTGGTCCATGTTGACATGATGTGATGAATTCCTGCAAATTTTTTGGGCTAGCTTTAATACTTGAGTTGACTTTCACTTCCAGGGCTGGAAGTAGCCATTAGAAGACGGGTGAATTGTGTCCATGAAGGGATGCACATGGTCACCAACAATACTCAAGTAGACTTTGTCTTTCAAGTGACTATTGATTTGGGATAAATGGGCTTGAAACATTCCCAACCACTAAACCATCTACAGCGATCTGAACAGTTGAAAGAGAGCAGGCTGGGTTTGTGCATTTATGTTGTTGGCACTAATTCATATTCACCAAATACCATTTTTGTGCTTCAACAGAAAATGACAGCTTACATTTGTCCTGTCCTTAATTGTCCAGTTTTGCTGATCCTGTGCTCACTGCAGCCTGAGCTTCTGTCTGACTGGCAGAAATGAAACCCGATATTGTAGCCCATCTGCCTTACGTTTCAATTTAAATTCAATTCAAATGTTGTGCATTAAAAGATTATTTTCTGCACATCACAGATATACAGCATGGTTTTTATAAGATGCTGTAGCCTTTCTGCTCACTTGAACCAGTCTGGCCATTCTGCGTTGACCTCTTTGGCCAACAAGGTGTTTCTGCTCAATCGATATTTTTTCTTTATCTCACATTTCTGAGTGTATGAATGTTCGATTAGATGAGCAGCTATAATAATAATAATAATAATAATAATAAAACTTAAATGACCCCTTCTGGCACCAGTAATCATTCCATAGTTAAGTTAGTTTTTTGAGCCTAATGATGGCCTCTTTCACTTGCATCTTGCACCTTTTCATTCTGCATCCCTAAATATCCTTTGAACAGCTACCAAAAACAATTAAGCCTGTGAAAATAAAGTAATTGAAATGGCCAAACAGTTGGCGCGATAAGTTTTGTTAAACCCGTTGAAAGCCTACTCTTCAATTTTATCCTGAGGTCCTCAGTTTGTGAGTGCATGTTTTTCTTAACTTTGTACTGGGTGTATTATTTAGTTCAGCCATGATAAATTAGGCCAGTCAAACATTTCTAAAATTTGTGCCGTTTATTTTTAAGACTCCCCAAAACCATGCCAGACGAAGACCAAGCAAGTGTGCATAAGAGACATAGGAACAGTGTTTGGATTTTTTTTTTTCTCCCCGTAACCTTTCTAACAATAGTGAGATGTCTCTTCTTACTTCCCAGTTCTAACTGGGACATGACATCCAACTGGAATAATATCATTGGCTGTAGGCCTACTCTTCTCCACTCCAGGGGATTGAAAGAGTGTAGCTGAATAAAATAGTGCTAGATATTATGTATATGTGTGAGAGAGAAATAAAGAAAGAGGTGATCTGGAATCTGGTAGGAATATAATTTCCTAAAGCAAGGTGATGAGGGCATTAATCACTCTCTACTACACATTAAGTGTTTTTTTTTTTTTTTTGGAACACTACCTTTTTCCACTACAGCCACCCAGCTCTTCCTGCAGTACATCGGGGTCATTGGAGTGAAGGTGGAATTGGTTATGTAGTCAGACAATGCCTCACTATAGCTAGTACCCTACAGGCTTTGTGATTGATTTTTGCCACGCCAGAGCAGGTTGGGTCATGCTGAGGAAATTGTAAATTAAGTTAACGTATAATGCGTCTCGGGGCCCTGACTGGTAAATGCTATAGCACCAAAAGAGCATCAATAAGACCTACAATGTGAATCGTGTAAAAAGGGTATAAAGATTATTTTTTTTAAACGTCTCCCAATTGTTAATTAATCCCGTATCATGGTATGACAATCATTTACATGAAGCTCAGTAACAAAAAACATTGGAATCCATGACCCTATATTTTATTCATACACATTCATTTCTGGGGTTCACCAGTGTTTTCCTGCATTTTGCGCTTATTGTAGGTAAGAGAATTTTGCAGGTGGTCGAGAGCAGTCTTACCAAAAACCTCCCAATTACACTGTCTACAAAATGTCTGATGCAAATTAATAAACACAATAGATTATGTTTTTTAGAGGAATTATGAGGAGTGAATAATTACATTTGTGGGCTGAAGAGATCCTATTGATCCCAATTAAGACTACAAACCCCCCCGAATACTTGTGTACGTTCTGCTTCTTAAATGGACTTCAGATTGCTGTTAGATGTTTTGGCCATCCAGAGCTTTCACAGAGAACGTGATTTTAACTTTGTATAGTATGTTTTTCTATAACTTTGTAAGCGTATAGTGCACAAACTCAACAAAGTTAACTCCTGGAACTGCGTTGGTGGGGCAAGCCAACCAACTTACAACATTCTTGGTTTTGGATAAAAGCATCTGCCTCAATTCGTATACTGTATAAGTACTGTAATGCATAAGTTAGTTACTTATAATAATAATAAAAAAAAGCAATAACTTCCTCATCACTACCATTTAGCACCAATGTTTTAGGTGCCAAGTATTTCTGATCTGTCACACACACTTTGTGGCTGTAATTTACTAGAATAAAATATGAAAATCCATTAATTTATTTCCATTGAGACATGAAGACCACCACAAATGCACATGCTTTTAACATTTCTCTTAATGACTGCTCTTTAGGGATCAGACTGACTAATTAGCCACGTTTGAGAAAATACCAGCTGCACATCCACAGCTCAGTCAATATGTCAATGCAGAATGTTTAATTATACCAAATCAAATATGAGCTTGTGGTATTGACTTGGGTTTAACCAACTAGAGGACCTTTTTTTCCCCCTAGCGTAATTATTTGCTTTACTTCCTCTGTGCTGAGTATTGCACTGTATCACAGAAACATGCTGTTTGCTAGCGTGGACACTCTAAATTGTAGTAATGTGCGGATAAATGTCTTTGCTGTAAACATGTTGCCTACGCATGTGTGTGTGCGTGTTTGTATAGTCAAGTGTTGTTTCACTGTGCCAAGCGGAAGTCATGTGGCTCGCATCTAATGTGTCAACCGTTGGCTTTCTAATTGCACTTAACGCCTGACAAAAACTCAGCCGAGGTAATCTGTAATGGAGAAATTGGTGGTTGCTGCTAATTGTGCATTACATTAGCGTAACACATTACATGCACCTAATGCTGGGGCGGTTTGCCTCAGCCTGTTAGTGCTTCATTGCTTATTAACACATTAACACTTACAGATGCATTTTCCTCAAGCATGTCCCCTGGTAAATTATCTGAGCACAGGAATTGCTTTATGATCTATGTGGCTTTTTTTGCATCCTAATGAAGCCAATTATGGTTTATGAGCAAAATATCTGCGTGCCAGTGCAGGCTGCGAGCTGTGAAACTGTGTTTATGAGAGAATCAGCCTGCATTTGGAGCTGTTAATTGATCGTGGTCTTTTCATAAGTGACGTTTATAGTAACTTTATCTGGCATTATTGTGAAGTTAGTCCTCAAAGAAAAAGGAGGTTTTGTTTAAAATTAAACAAGATTTAACAGGAAAACACTATGGCTTACAAAAAAAGGCTTTTGCAAAGTAACAAATTTTTTTTACATTACAGTCATTTTCCCTTTATGATTTGTCATAATAATAAGTGGCATATACTGTATGTACAGTATATTTCGATATTTCCTAAAGTTATTTCTTTAGTGTGTGTGATTTTAAAAGAATCACTATAAAAAATAAAAAAAACACTAGAATAAAACAATAATTATGGCAATTCTTAAGCTACATATTTCTTGAATACTGTAGTGTTTTCCAATTTTTATTTATTTTAAAGGTAAGCAACTACCAGTAGTTCATATGAACAACTTGACAGCAGAACGTGATAACGCCATTTTTGGAATTTTACTTGCAAATTATTATTCTCTCACACACAAGTTTGTCAAAAGATTTAATTTGAAAATGGCTACATAATGTATATAACCTTTTTTTTTTTTTTTACAAAGCTTTAAATGTTCACATTTTAAACAAAGCATGACACACAGCTGCCAGATTTATGAGCAAAAGACAACACTTGAAAAGAAGAGTATGGTGCTTGTTTTGTTCGCATGATCAGTGAAATAAACAAACTTGTGAGTGCTTTTAATGTGTTTAATGGGTTTTTGGAGAATGTTTACACTCTAAAAAAAAAAAAAAAAAAAAGCATGTTTACACTCTAATGCTGCTATTGCAGTCACCACTCCTGCAGTAATAAATGACGGGTATGAATCATGAGACAGGTATACTGTGCGTCAAGACACATTAATGAGAGAGTTGGATGATGTTCGAACACCATGTTATATACTTAACAAAACTACAAGATATACTGTAATGTAACTACCGTGGTGAAGCAGTGAATTTATTTTATAAAATATGCATGGGTGATTTGTATACTAGAGACATAAGATGGTTATAGGGTGTATGCCTGTAGTGTGGCAGTACGGGTACTGAAGAGATACTAAAACTGTTAGAGGAGGAGGAGGAGGTTGATTATGCTGTGAACTGATGTGTGTGTATCGCTTATAAAGGTTCTCATGATCCTGAACCATTGTCATTATTCAAAACGTTTTGTGTGTAGCAAAACTCAACACTTTTTTCCTTGAACTAATTTTCTGCAACTTCTATGTTTGACTCACTACTTCAACACAATCAAAGCATGCGTTTGAATATTTTTTTTATTATTAAAAATATATTATTGATGCTAAATTGCATACTTAAATTACAGCAAACACAACTGCAGGCTGATTTAAACACTGAGAAAACTGTGATTAAATTATAAGATTAAAGATTAAATTATAGCTTTAAAAAAAATAAAATAAAAAAAAATTCATACTTACTGTATATAACCCAAAATAAATTACAAACTATTTTGCCATTTGTGCTTTTTTAAAAAACTTGTGACTTGAACAAAACATGAACAAAATATTTTCAGTTTGCAATAATTCTTGCATCATTTGAAAAAAATGTAAAAAATCAACAAAAGTGGAATTCTCATTTTTCTATCAAACTGTTCATACTGTATACTGTTATACTTTCATATACCAGTAAGTATTACTTTATATAAAGTTACATTTGAAAAGTCTTGTTTGCTTTTAATTAAAAGGATTTTAATTAAAGGATTAAAAGCTTTTTAGGTGACATGGTGGGTTAGTGGTTAGCCTTGTCGCCTTGCATCTCAGTTTGATTCCCGTCTCAGGGACTGTGTGCATGGAGTTTGCATGTTCCCCCCAAGGCTCGGTGGGTTTCATCCCAGAGTCCAAAGATGTGTGAATGCATCTGTGAATGGTAACCAGAGGTCCCACCACAGTTGTACAATGGGAATAAACACAATGATCATCACCATTGGCCTCCATGGTCTCTAGTTGGGCTACAGAGGTTTCTAGATGGAGTTACATTTAGGATTTGTTTTTTAGTGGCACCTTTCTCACCTAAAGCAGCATTTACTTACTTAATATTACTCTAAACTAACATTGCAAAAGCAAGCAATATGACGTTAAGTAAGAAATTTATTTTCCTCCCTGTTTGCTAGATCTTTCTTGATAGCAATGTCACCATCTCTTAATTCACCAATGCAACTGTTAATCTTGTGTGTATAGTTATCAGAAAAGGAAACGTGAGAAAACTGTGACTAACAGACTATGTATGACATGTAAAAGAAAATTTTCATCAGAATCAATCGATATAACACGTCCTCACAACGTGTAGTAGCAATGCAGGTGCCCAGCTTTGAATTAAAAATGAAACCACAAACTGAGAAAAATATGTTTTTATTTCAGGCAGAGCAATTGTTTTTAAATTCGACCTTCAGACTTTCTCGCAGGTTTTTTTTCCCCCTCAAACACATCCAAAAACAGTTTTCATGTTTAAACTACTAACAAAGGGATTTATTTGTAGTCAAAATGAAAGTCCAACTTTTCTGAAAAGGTCCAGTGTTTGAAACCGTGTCCAGGACACAAAGGCGTTCATGTATCGAATGTGCACCAAATGCTTTTTCAGTGATGTAGAAGTAGAACCCTCCAGGGGGAAGCCTCTGTAACCTGGCAACAGTGGTCCAGAAAATCTAATGCAGGAGGCCAGAAGGTGAATTTTCCACAAGTGCAACATGGTCTGATCTGCTGAGCTTTTTAAATCAGAAGCTAGACAGTCACAGGCACTTACAGTAAGTGTAGAGAAATAAGAGTTCTTTGTTAAGCCTTCTAAGAAATTATTTAAATTAATTCACAAAAGCCAACTTAACAATGAGGCTCAGATTGAAGCATTTTGTTGGAAGCAGAACAGGTCAATCAGACCTGACAGCTTATGGACTTTTTCTCACTAGACAGTGCAGCAAAGTATCAGTGACCTCAAAATGTTAGACTATTTAATTTTGAGTTTGAGTGAATTACTATCCATGCAGCATAAATACTGTGCATCTATAAGGGGAAGGCTGCCGACTTTACAGTTGTCCAGAAAATAATCATTGACTCCCACAAGGAGGGTTAGTCTGTACCCAAAGAGAAAGTCATCGCTGAAAGAGTTGCTTGTGTACAGAGTGCTGTACCAATAGCAAATTCATGGAAAATTGACTGGGAGGGAAAATTGGGGTAGGTAAAGGTGCACAGGCAATACTGATGACCGCAGGTTTTAAAGCAAAGCCAATTCAAGATCTTATGAAGATCTTGGGAGATCTTCATAAGAATTGTAATAAATCTGAATCTAGAAACAACGTCAGAAGCGTCCTACCTGAGCTAAGAAGAACAAAAAACTGGACTGTTGCTTAGGGGTCCAAAATCCACTTTTCAGATAAAAGTAAATTTTGCTTTTCATTTGGAAATCAAGTTCGCACAGTCTGGAGGTAGAGTGGGAAAGCTCAAAATCCAAGTTGCTTGAAGTCCATTGTGAAGTTTCCACAGTTGGTAGTGATTCCCATGACATCTGCGTGTTGGTCCACTGATTTATCAAGTGCAAAATGAATGCAGCTGTCTACCATAAGATTGTAGAGTACTTCGTGCTTCCTTATGCTGATAAGCTTTATGGATGGCATTTATGGATTCTGTTTTCCAACACCTGCCCACAGTGCCAAAACTACCACATACTGGTTTGCTGACCTGTGCCATGTTGAATCTATGAGTTATTGTCAGGAGGAAGATGAGAAGCACCCGACCCAACAAAACAGATGAGCTGAAGGCTGCTGTCAAAGCAACATGGTCGTCAATGATGTCTGAGCTATTCCACAGGCTGATCGCCTTAGTGTCATTTTAAATTGATGCAGTAATTCATGGTAATGGAGCCATGACCAAATATTAAGTGCAAAAATCAGCAAGTGTTTCAGAATTGGAATTCTTATTTGGACATTTATGTATTGTAAATCTTTTTTGATTGATTTTAGAAAATATTCAAATATTTTGAGATTGTATTTATTTCCAAATCACTTGAGATCTTTTACATGATCCAGATGTAATAGTATATGTGAGAGCCCTGATGCAGGGCTTCAGAAGGCGTCAGTGAAATGTGAGTGGGTGTGCGTCTGGTCGTGTACTTTCGGAGATAACGTGTGTTTATTAACTGAAACTCAAAAGGAACTGAAAAGATAACTTTGAGCAGAACTCAAAACACAAACCTCCCTCCTTCTCCTCGAGACAGGGCGATGCTTTGAAAACTGAAATAAACTCTTAGAGACAAGGTTATCCCTTTAATAAGTTTTCTTTGCCTTTCTTTGATGCAGACTTCTTATGTTGAGTTGTTTTGGTCTTTGTCTTTGGCCTTAGTACCGTTAGTAGTGTTCTCTGCTATCTAATGATTGCACGTGTGCTGGTTTCCGGGGGCTTAAATAGACACGTAGCCAGGATCCGCTGATTTTTTCCCCAAGGTGGTGTCGCCTAGCAACCGCTCATGAGGGTGACTGCGGATCCGCATGTTCAGAACCCTGCGGGATAGCCGCCTATGGACCTGCCTGTTTGGAACAGCACGGTGCCTTTCCTTGTGGATCTACTCCATCTCCCTCAACTAGTGATGGGACGTTTGGATCAGTTTAGTGACTCTTTGAATCTTGTTCATCAAAAGGAACAAATCTTTTTTTTTTTTTTGTCATTTAGTTCATTTGGTTCTTTTGATCAGAAATAAAATAAAATGTTACATTTTCAATAAACAGACCCCCAACACTTCTACATACACGAATTTTGGCAATAGTTCCAGTAATAAAAAATATTACAATGTAGCTAAAGACATATCATAATAAACAAAAAGAGATGCTATGTAGGAAACTGAATTGAACGGTTCTTCTCATGAGTCGTCTAGTCCGAGTCGTTCGTTCTTTTGAATCTATTGCACTGCATAGTGTCTATGGGAGTCACGTGACAAAAGAACAAACGATTCAGACTAGAAGACTCGAAGGTAACTACTTATTTCAGTTTCCTGTACATAAGCTATGGAGGTTTTGCGATGCTTTGTGCATGCATGCCCAGTAGAAAATGAATGAATTACTCTCCGAGACTGCTCATTCTTCTGAGTCACGTTAAAGACTCATTCAAAGAGAACGAATCATTCATGAATGACCCATCACTACCCTTAACCCCTCGTGAGACCTGTGTCATTATAGAGACCATTATTGTAATTTATCATTACCTTGTGTAACTTTTTATAGACTATTTGCAACTCTCAAATGTGTATAGTCTCTACATAAAATACTTTTAAATAAAACAAACAATGAATACAATGAAAATGTAATAATTAAATACAAATATGATTTGTCTGTAGTAAGATGAGTACATCATGTAACAGTTTTAAACAGTGGACATTTTTATTTTAAGATTTTATGTTTCTTATTCATTTATTTATTTATTTATTTATTTTAAACGTATAATAGTCTATTTTTCTATATATCTTTTATTCATGATATTCCTACACTGCCCATTGATGAGTTGGCACCCTTTCAAGAGTATACCCTGCCTGTTCTCAGGTCCCCCATCACCCTATAGGTATATGGTATAGATAATGAATGGATATTCCTATACATGGGAAAGTGATATTTAGCCAAAGTAGAAAGATCTAAATATAAAAATCTAAACTGCTTATTAATAATTTGTGCACGAATAGATTAATGCTTTCTAAACAGTCAGATTTAAATATCCAAAAACATTAATATGTTATACATTGTTAAAGCTAAATAGAGCTTTGTGTCTAATGCTTGTTTTCTGTGAGCCCACATATAGAGAGATATACCAGTAACTAACTGGCTGCACTCTGGTGGAAGGCCTACTGCAAAATAATGTGATGAGAAATAACTTAATTAGAAAATAGGTATACTGTATATGAGCATATAACATTCAATATATAGAGTCAGGAAGTGTTATAATATGGATAAGCTGGTTGAGAAAGACAAAAATAGATGAGTGAGATAGGGGATCATTGCACAGAGAACACAAGAGAAGCACTAACACTGAAGGGAAAAGCAATCACCATAGTCTTAAGAGATTATGGGAGAATGCGATGGGAATAGGTGGATAAGGATATGGATTAGACAAAGGGAAAACATGAGGCACCAATTAGATGGTATTGAATGTGTAAGAGATTGCCATGAAGGTGTATAAGTATAGTATAGTACATACAGTATACGTAGGTCTAATTTACCTCACAGGTCTATAGAGCTAGTCGTACAATAATGTAAGGGTGCATGCTACTTAGTCATTGTGGTGATGGCACTGTTTTGGCTTCAGTGGTTCTTAATCATTAAGTCAGTCATAATGGATTTTCCAATGATATAATGGATTCATCATTTGTGGGGTGAATGGTCAGGACTGAATGTACTTTTTCACATGTAGCATGCTTATAAGTTCCTGATCAGGATTTACTAATCCATCCATGCTTTAAAAAGAAAAACATTGGATAATAAAGAAAAGTGACATTTGAAACATTTGAAATGAAAGTACAGTACTCCCCACCCACATTTGCCAAGCCCACTGCCTCCCAACTTTGTGTTAGCAATCTTGATTGACTACAGCTGGTGGCTGGTACAGCTTCTCTGTGCCAACACAAAAATGCTTTGTTTGACAGCACTCATTGGAACTGACAGTACAATCGGAATTTCCAAGAAACGCAGTGCAGATCGGAGAAAGAGGGTGATAGATTTGCACAAGACAGGAATGTCTCTCGGTTCCATTTTTAAACACTACAGATCCAAGATCAGTTCAAACAGTTGTTCGCAAATGCAAATTATTGGAAAGCATAGTCACTTTGCCAAGGACCAAAACTGGATCATGTGGGCAGAGAAAAAAGCTTTCTGGAGAAAACTTTTTGACCAAAGGTGTGTTTGGAGGAGTAAAGGTGAGGCATTCAACCCTAAGAACACTGTACCAGCTGATGAGCATGGTGGTGGTAGCATTATGCTTTGGGGCTGTTCTGCTGCTAGTGGAATTGGTACGTTGCACAATGTGGATGAAAAGAAATGAAGAAACAGGACTACATCAGAAGTTTTTAGCATAATTTCACATCAGATTGGTGGCTAAAACTTCCACAATTTTTTTTCTACAAGTAAGTTACCCTAATTACACATCAAAGTTGTTTGTGGATTAGGCAGGCTAACTTAGACTGTGGCCCATGCTAGGAAATGAAAAAACTTAACTGAACACTAAGAAGAGTGGTTAAATACACAGAATTGTGCTTGAAGCTTGTTAATGGCTACCAAATGCATCTGCTTAAAGTGAAACTTACTGAGGGAAATTTTACCAAATATTAGATATTCAAAATCATACTGCTGCATAAAATAGTTCATGAGAAAGCATATCTTTCTAAACTTAATTTTCTTTTAAGACAATTTACAACTTCATTTGTGGTTAGTTAAATGACAAAATTTTATTTATTTATGTTCATGCTGATGGGTGACCATTGAAATCAGAAGATGTCCCTTTTTTTTTTTTTTTTCAAATGTAGAGCAACTGCCCCTCAAATACTTTTTCTCCATGTCCCCGAGTGTGCTGTTTGTATATTTTTAACCATGTATTGATTTCTGAAAAACCTGAACCAATTATAACGTGTGCACTCGAATTCTTCTATTAAAGATGTCTGTTTTATAATCATTCTGCCCCAGAAAATCTTTTCGAACTGCCATGATGTTTATGTTCATGATGAGTGTACATAACAATCTGACCACAGCTGTACGCTATATGGCCAAAAGCAGACCCATATATGGGTCTTCCCCAAACCCTTGTCACAAAGTTGGAAACACACATTTTGTGTGATGTAGCATTAAAATGTTCTTTCACTGGCACTAAATGCCATAAACTTGTTCCAGTACATCTGTGCGCCTGTGGGTAGTCATTCCTAATAATACATAGCATACTGAAAATGTTCAAAACCTTTCCATAGGACATTAGAAAATTGCCGAAAAAAATGGTCAATTATATTCTGCCTCATGTTCCGTCTGATGGCCGATGTCTGACGGTTAATGGCTAGTCATTTAAGAGTAAACAGTGAGTTTAGTAGAGCACATAGACAACACTGTTAAGGAACAGGACCTCTTTAATTTAATGGGCCAGTCAAAATCTCACTACAGCAGCAATGCAAAGCCTCAAAGACTAAAAGGGCTACAGGGTACACATTAAGTCCAACAAAAGCTGTACCATTTTGTTGCAAATGCTAAGACTTGGTGTGATGATGTGATGTGCCCTGATGCAAAACATGGTTGCTGTTACAAGCCTTCTATTTTTAAACCATACTCTTTTTTGGCATTTATTAACAAAAACCATGTCAAGCTTTTGAACTGTTTATCTATATTTAATGTTGTGGAACATCTGCAAGACAAGTTCCTTTTATTTTAATAATTATTATTCTTTTAATAAAGCAGTTTAGAGTCCTGTATTGAGTAAAAGGCTCAGAATTAGTCCATGATAATCCTGTGGTGATGATATTAATATTGATGAGTGCGGCTTGCTGTCCCTGTTGGTGACATAGACGAGTAATAGCAGGCTGTGCAAAAGAATATTGGTTTCTTTCTTCTTAGTTGTCTTGTATTACAGTATATTGTAATACACTGTCTAGCCAAAAAATAAATAAATAAGAAGTCACTACTAGTGTTAGTGTTAGGGTTAAATGGGGAAAGGGATTTTTAGGAGGGAGGTTTGCATATGTAGGTCCAGCAGCAGTGCCCAGCTGGCATGTGGGCACAAGGCAGAGTAGTGAAGTGGGCCTGCTTCGGCAGTGGCTCCTGCATGCTTTTTAAAGCAGCTCCTCTTGCTGTCTTGGCCAACTGGTTCCTCCCAGCTCTCCTTGGTTGTGTCCAACATGACATCCGGCTGGGGGCTTTCCCGGTTTTCCCGCCTGGGAAAAAGGGCCTTAACTTTGAGCACACCGGCCTTTTTTACTCTTTGGCTGCAGTCCTTTGGGGGCTGTCCTTGAAGAAGCGATCAAATGACTGAATTCAGTTCTTGGCGTTACACCTCGATCTAAACCCCCCACCTCGTTTTTATAGAGAGTAAAAAGCCAATGAAGATGATCATCTACCAGCCCTGCCCGGTCTAGCGGCCCCCGTCCCTGAAGAAGGGGATGCCTGCCTACCTAGTGAGCCAATGGAGAGAGCAAGAAGTGACAAAAGATTTAGGCGCACGCCTGTCATTGGGTATCAAGCAAACAAAACAACTAAGAAGATTGTTGAACCTGCATTTGGGTTAAGAACTGTATAATGCATTATTAAAACCTGAAGTGGTGAACCATCGTCTTCGAGGAAGAAATGTGATCTAAAAGTTTTTTTAGTTTTTTAATTTTTTGATGAGTGCATCTGGGTAAGAAGAGAGAGGCAGATGAAATGATGCAGTTATCACGCCTAGTGTTTACCATACAACCCTGTGTGTGCAGTGTTATGATCTATGGTTACTTCTGTTGATTAGGTCTGGGTATGGTAATGTTACAGTGCGCCCAAAAGATGCCCAAAAGATGAGGTCAGTTGACGACCTGAATATATTGAATGGCCAGTTTTTTCAATCAATAGATTTTTTTTTTTTAATTCTTCCCTAAAGGCATGGGCCTATTCCAAGATAACAATGCCAGGATGTCATTTTCACACATGGACTGGGCACCACAGAGACCAGACCTTAACTCCACTAAAAAAAATCTTTGGGATGTGCTGCAGAAGGCATTCCGCAGGGGTCCGAATCTCCCGTCATCAAAACAAGATCTTGGAAAGAAATTTATGTGACTCTGGATGGAAATAAATGTTGTAAATGTAAAAGTTTATTAAAACAATGCCGCAGCAAAAGCATGGTATAATCAAAGCAAAAGACGGTCCAACAAAATTTTAGAGTGGGTGCCTTTTTTTTTTTTTTTTTTGGCTGGGCAGTGCATAGAATTGTAATGAACAGTTTCATATGCATTCTTTTGCCATTTCGTCTCCGTTCACAATACCATCTGGACAGCCTTGGCTACTGTACAATCACTTTGGCATGATTCCTCTCTGAGCCGTAAGAGGCTACCTAATGAAATTCCGCTAATAAGGTATTGGAACGGCCCAAAAGATGGCAACTGAGAAAAATTGTTGAGGCAAACAGTGCAGAAATGCAGGGCAAGCTTTCTATCTTCTTTTAATGTCCTTCATTTTAAGCTGTACACGTCTGTAAAGAAGTCCCTATGTACCTGTCCCTTTACACACTTTTCATTATGCTCAGCTAGCGTGAGGACTTGCTCATGTGTATAATCCCTCTGTACACACTGTTTGATGGGGTGTTCATTAGCAGGCTGCGTAGTGACCATCTGTAGACACACATACAGACTCATTACACTCACACCCATGCCTCTGTAATCCTCCGAGGCTGTGTTCTCTAATTAACTCCAGTATATGCTCTAATAGGGCTGGGAGCGTTCTGATAAGGAAAGTAATTGAAAGGCTAGATCCAGAGCAGGAGTGTCAAGAGGACCGTTTAGAGAGTGTGTATTTTTGGAGCTTGGGTGCTCTTGCAGAGCGTTAAAAGTTATAAAACAGCTTTTTAGAATTCATTTCAGAAAAATGACATTAAACAGCATCATATAGACACGTATGCATCGTGGCGATGAGTGCAAGAGTTTGCATTCTACATGGTTTTTGAAACTTCTTTTTGTACAATTTATCCAAACTGGAATAAAAGGAAACATGGATACAAAACGGAAAAACATATTTTAGTGAAAAGCAGTAGATGTTTTGCCCTGACCCGCTTGGGCTCCAGACATCATATCTGTTGTACAGGAAATCTTAAAGTAAATGACCATGGATTTGCAAATTAATCTCACAAATTCAGAGCTTCAACAGAAATGGGAGAAAGGATGCTACAGTGGGAGACTATTAAAACCTGGACAATTTAAAAAGATGTTCAGAAAACTTAAAAAGACATTGAAGAGTAGAGGTCGCCAACTGGCGGACATCGGTTTAGATGTGAATAAAATGAAGTATTTCAGCTGATTGAACAGAAAACTTGTGGTGTACTCGAGCAGAAAAGATTTTAATCAAAGGATGAAAAAAATGGTCACAGTTCATTGATTCTAATGAACTAGAGGTTTTTGCAGCAAAATTATATAATATTGTGGCCAATATTGTTTACATAGCGAGTTTACAAAGGGAACTATTAGAAGGGAGCACATTGAGACACCATGAGTTTCATAAGAAAAAAAAAGCTTAAGTTTATTTTTCATCTCTTCAAATCTGACATCTCATTAGTTTAGTCCATGGCACTTGTCAAACATGGTGCCTTACTACCAGTTCTACTTTAAAACACATTTTTGACACGTCTTATTTACAGCCATGAATGAATAATTGATAGCTCTAAAAAGTCAATTGCTTATGTGAAGTTTTATGTAGCTAGATCTTCACAAACTTCACTTAATTAATAATGTAACACTGCTCAGCCATTACGTTATACTGACACGTGAGGTGAATAACATTGATTATCTTGTTACAATGGCACTTATACAAGTGAATATTTTGTCCCTGAAGTTGATGTGTTAGAAGTAGGAAAAATGGGCAAGCATAAGGATTTGAGCGACTTTGACGAAGGCCAAATTGTGATGGCTAGACGAGTGGGTCAGAGCAACTCCATTTGTCCGAGCAGATGTTCCCGGTGTTCAGGGATCAGGACCTACCAAAATCGGTTCAAAAAGTTAAAAGCAGTGAACCAGTGACAGGGTCATGTGTGGCCAAGGCTCACTGATGCAGGTGGTCATTATGTTATGGTTGATCAATGTATACATAAGCACAGTGTGTATGTATATGCATGTACAACTTTGACACTGGGCTTACTTATGATGTGTAACTGTAGTATTTAAAAAAGAAATGTTGTATTAATTAAATTCGGTTCATGACAAGAACTCCTAAGTGTGTGTAAATTTATGCAAGAATAGACTCACTAAGTGTTCTGCATGGATTATTTTTTTTATATAAAACCACATACAGTACAACGGTGAAGACAAATACTGCATGACTAGCTATTCAAACAGGACCAGAGCAAGAGTTAGTGTTTATATGTAATGGCTGAGCTGCATTATTGGAAGGTTTACTCCATGCAGTGCTGTTTTGTGACCTGAATGGCATTTACCATCATGCACACAAGTGTGAAAAACATTGGCATTTCCAAAATGTTCAACTTCGCTTAAAAGATTGATAAACAACACCCAGTGAGTCATCATGAAAGGAATTGTTGCTTTCATGCTGTATGGTTTGCAGAAGAATGAATTTTAAGAAAAGGAGCACATTCTTTATTGTAGAAAGATAAGATAAACATCTCTTTACACTTCAAGCATAACCAATAGTTGGGTCTGTTTACATTTCTATCTACAATTGCACCCTTTAAAGCATTATCGTATACCCTGGGTGAAGTTGATACCCCCAAATGAAGCTCTCAGATCAGTGACATATTCATTTGGAAGGCAGGCCTCAGGTGAGATTGCCGGTGGTGTGTCTGTCCCAGGACCAGCCGTATTGACATTATCTCTTTAAGAGCTTCTTTTATCCTCGTGGTTCAGAGTGCTGTCTCTTATCTTGGTGATGCACAAAGACCTCTCTATTCAGCTTATTTAAAGCAGGACCATCATGGACAGCTCTGAAGTGGAGGGAGGGATGAGTGTGTGTGACTGTGTGTGTGTGTGTTTGTCTGACACTGTGTGGATGAGTCTTGTGTAAATGGAATTTTCCACAGCAGAGCAGGGATAAGGTGAAGTAGTTATATATATGTGTGTGTGTGTGTGTGTGTGTGTGTGTGTGTGTGTGTGTGTGTGTGTGTGTGTGTGTGTGTGTGT
>JAQQZT010000039.1:29950979-29991044 GCA_030068275.1 Clarias platycephalus
AATGCCTACTTTCTGTAAGCTGTTAAGGTCTTAACGACCATTCCACAGGTGCATGTTAATTAATTGATTATGGTTAACTGAAAAAGGGGGCGTTTCTTTTTTTGCTGAGTATATATATATACACGTGTGTGTGTGTGTTGCTTATTTGCCTGTCTAGGGTAATAATAGTCTATGGTAACCTCACTGACTTTAATTTACAACATAAAAATGACAACAATGAATAAATTTTAAATAATAAATCCAAAAAAGTCAATTTTAAGTGCCATATAAAGGGTTAAAAATTGTTCTAATCATTTTCTAGGCTAAGGTTGCCTATAGCAGTGGCTCTTAAAGTGAAAGCATCGGGGATGCAAATCTCATTAAAGAACAGAATCGGTCTATACATAAATGCCAGCTTGCACGTAGTGTCTTCATTCAGTAAATGGTTAGGGATTCGAATGTTCTATTTCCTTGAAACATTTTTGTACAAGGTTAAATAATGGTGTTGAAATTAATTTGTACTGAGTGAGAAAGAATTAGGGGTCTCGGGCTATAAAATGTTCCAGGATATAGGAAATACTTTTGTTTGTAGTAATGTAATCCTTGCCTTGTGCCCCAAGTCCCCTGGTATAGGCTCAATACCCCAATGCCCAGTGACCCCACACCGGAAAAACAATATAGATGCATCCATTACTTTGCAAGAGTATTGTCCCGGCATTCCCTGCCATAAACCCTGCTCCCATTGTAGTTTTGAAGACCGATGAACTAAATGAAACCGCCATGATGAAGCCCTATATGTCAAGTAGACAGACTTGAAATACAGGCTCCATTACCAGGCATCGTATACATCTGTCTTTCTACTCCAGTCTTATCTCCTGCTTTGTCCTTGCCCTGATGCCTGCCTGCCTAATGAGGATTGGTGCTGTTTTAAACATGAAATTGGAATTCCAGCTGAGAGCAATCGATACGCTTCCATTATCTCTCCATGTAATGATGCCGACTCTCTTCCTCAATTCCCCCCTACACACACATTCACACGCCTCCTGTCGCAGCACATTTCCTGATTTCTGATATTAGCAACGAGGAAGTTTATGAAGTATTGGCTCCCAGGGGATCTCAGTGTACTCACCTTACAGATTACCTACACACATCAGGCAGGAGATCGAGACACTATTCCATTCACCTCTGTGCCTGATCGTTTAAAAAATGGTAGCGATCCGGGTATATATTTGACAAATTCAATCATTTAGCAGTAAATACTGTAAATGTTTACGGTCATACTGATAAGGCTAATTAGATTCAATTGATTCAGGAGGAGGAGGAGTTTTATGACTTGACCGATTTTCGATGTTATGAAGCTCCTTGAATGAGCACCTTGTGATATTTAAAACTCACCTTCAGCCACCAATCTTGTGTCACTCTCTGGAAGGGTGCCAATAATTATGCCAACAATTTACACCAACTAGGGATATCTGCGTAATATGTATGAATATCACAGAATAAATATCTGCTCATGATTGAAAACACACAAGCCTGTTAGTAAAGCCTGGTGGAGGTGATGTCAAGACTTGGGCTTGCATGGCTGCTTCTGGAACAGGCTCACTAATCTTTATTGATGATAACTCATGATGGTAGCAGCAGGATGAATTCAGTGTACAATAATAGTCTGTCTGCTAATTTACTGCGAAATATTAGGAAGAACTTGCAGCAAGACAATGACCTAAAACACACTGCCAACACAACAACTTCATCAGGAAAAAAAAAAAAACAAGCAGAAGGTTTTGGACTGGCCAAGTCATCAAACAGAAGTTAAACCAGTTTGACAATGCCTTTCCTCCTAATGAGGCCGGTGGTAGCTCAGTGGTTAAGGCATTGGACTATGGTTCGGAAGATCCCAGGTTCAAACCCCAAAACCACCAAAGTTGCCACTGTTGGGCCCTTGAGCAAGGCCCTTAACCCTCAACTGCTCAGATGTGTAATGAGATTAAAAAAGGAAGTCGCTCTGGATAAGAGCATCTGCCTAAATGTAAATGTAATGAGCGACACCTTCACCCCCACCCTCCACCCAAGACAAAAAAAAAAAAACCTGAAGGAAGTACATGACTGGAAAAGAATCACAAAAAAGAACAGACCAGCAGCTTCGTACAGTTATCACAAGCAAGGGATATTCAGTGCAACCAAATAGTAAGGGCTATTTACTTTTGTTTACTTTAAAACTATCTGTTTAAATACTTTCATTCAAATGGTTTGCTAAAAAAAAAAAAAGATGTTCAATCAAATATTTCCTTTGACCATCTTTAGCTTTGATTATGGTGTACAATGTGGTGATTCCTTATGATCCTTATGATAATTTGAGTATTGCAATATTTTCTGGAAAGTAAAACTCACAGACGTGATAACCTGTTCATTCAGCTGACTCAATTTTATTGCCACACAACATTGCTGAGCCTAGCAACTGAAGCAACCCCAGATCATAACACTCCCTCCAGACACTTGAACAGTGGCCACTATGCATGATGGGTGCATCGCTTCATTCGCTCCCCTTCTTACCCCTGACGCATCCATTCTTCTGGAATAGAGCACATGAGACATCAGACCACATGATCTTTTTCCATTGCTCCAAAGACCAGTCATCATACTCCCAAGGAAACTGAAGCCTTTCTTCCATGATTACTCTCATGAAAGTGTGGTCGAACAGCTTTTTAGTCCCAATCCCATGAATTCTCATCACATTGTGTCCATATGGAAATGCTCCTACAGTACTTTCACTATTAAATATAACCGTGATTCCCAAGGGTTTGTGATCTCTGATCATGGTCATTCATAATTTTTTTGATATTCTTCCAGGTTTTCATGATGTGTTGTACAGCGCTTAATCCAATTCTAACCTTTTAAATGTTTTTTTTTTCTTGCTACAGGGACAATAATCTGACCCTTCTGAAATTGTGATTTCTTTCGGCCAGAGAGTGTAAGTTAACACAATAACACATCGAGATGTAAAGTATACAGTATCTCACAAAAGTAAGTACACCTTCACATTTCAGCAAACACTTTTTTTTATATGTTCTCAAGGAACAATACTACACAAATACAAATTGGATATACTTTAGAGTCGGTGGGCAGCTTGTATAGCAGTACAGATTTACTGTCCTCTAACAATAAGTCAACATGCAGACTTTACTGTCTAAATAACTGGCAACAAAAATGAGTACACCCTAAGTGAACATGTCAAAACTGTATGCAAAGTGTCAATATTTTGTGTGAGCACCATTGTTATCTAGCACGGCCTTAATCCTCCTGGGCATGGACTTGACCAGAGCTGCACATGTAGTTGCTGGGATGCTCTTCCACTCCTCCATAATATCATCACGCATCGCAGTGCTGCTGGATGTTAGACACATGGCGCTTTGCCACCTTCCACTTGAGGATGCCCCACACGTGCTCAATAAGGTTCAGGTCTGGAGACACACTTGGCCACTGACAAACACATGAATGTGATGAATAGGACATGTGACTTTATATGGTTAAAGATGTACAGCTGTTATCACTTAGGGTGTACTCACTTTTGTTGCCAGCTATTTTGACAATAATGTCAAATATATATAATATAATACAGGCGTTGGACAATGAAACCGAAACACTGGCCAATTTAGTGTTGGAGGTTTCATGGATAAATTGAAACAGCCTGGTGGCCAATCTTCATTGATTGCACATTCCACCAGTAAGACCAGAGTGTGAAGGTTTAATTAGCAGAGTAATAGCACAGTTTTGCTTATAATATTGCAATGCACACAAGGTTATGGGTGACATATTAGAGTTCAAAAGAGGATAAATTGTTGGTGCACGTCTCGCTGGCGCATCTGTGACCAAGACAGCAAGTCTTTGTGATGTATCAAGAGCCACGGTATCCAGGGTAACGTCAGCGTACCACCAAGAAAGACGAACCACATCCAACAGGAGTAACAGTGGACGCAAGCGGATTGTATCTAAAAAACATAAAACCACAGCTGCCCAACTCACTGCAGAATTAAATGTGCACCTCAACTCTGCTGTTTCCACCAAAACTGTTCACTGGGCGCTCCAAAAGACTCAGTGTACATGGCCGGGCTGCTATAGCCAAACCTTTGGTCACTCGTTCCCATGCCAAACGTCGGTTTCAATGGTACCAGCAGCAAAATCTTGGGCTGTGGACAATGTGAAACATGTATTGTTCTCTGATGAGTCCACCTTCACTGACTTTCCCACATCCAGTGGAGTTATGGTATGGAGAAGCCCCAAAGAAGCGTACCACCCAGACTGTTGCATGCCCAGAGTGAAGCATGGGGGTGGATCAGTGATGGTTTGTGCTGCAATATCATGGCATTCCCTAGGCCCAGTACTTGTGCTAGATGGGCGCATCACTGCCAAGGACTACCAAACCATTCCTGAGGACCATGTGCACCAAGTGGTTTAAACATTGTATCCTGAAGGCGGTGCCGTGTATCAGGATGATAATGCACCAATACACACAGCAAAAGTGATGACAGAGTGGTTTGATGAACATGAAATTTGAACATGAAGTTGAACATCTCCCATGGCCGGCACAGTCACCAGATCTAAATATTATTGAGCCACTTAGGGGGTGTTTTGGAGGAGCGTGTCAGGAAACGTTTTCCTCCACCAGCATCACACAGTGACTTGGCCACTATTCTGCAAGAAGAATGGCTCAAAATCCCTCTGTCCACTGTGCAGGACTTGTATCTGTCATTCCCAAGACGAACTGATGCTGTATTGGCCACAAAAGGAGGCCCTACACCATACTAATGAATTATTGTGGTCTAAAACCAGGCGTTTCAGTCTCATTGTCCAACCCCTGTATATATTGGCTAGATAGATTGACAGATATTCATCTTAACCCCAAATGTCTTCAGTGTATAGCAAAAAAAAAAAAAACTCTCCTGCAAATCTTTCCAATCTTTCCAAACCTTTCTTTGAAATCAATCAATAAATAAACAAATTGCTAACTTTTCTACCCCCCATCACTTATTATTGTTATTCTTCTGTGGTGAGGTTTTTCTAGCCATCTGCTCTATTTTGGATTTCCACACTGTCAAAAACTGACTGGTTCTATTTTAAGTGGGGAATCAGCATGGAGCGGATGGTGAAGTTGGGTCAGGAGTGTTACGTGTTGTCACGTTATAAATAAATAAATAAATAAATAAATAAAAAAGAGCAAATGTAGCTGTAGAAAAGCTTTTTTCCCCTTCATTTTAACTTGATATAAGAGGTTAATCTCAACTGTTGAGAATGTATAAAGCACTACTGTGTAACAAAATATAGCCACTTGTATCTGAGAATTCATCTCTGATAATCAAGCACTAATAATATGTTTAATAGATGGCAATGTCATTTCAGCAGAGGAAAAATGTACTGTGTGTGGTGTGTGTGTATATAATATATAATGCAGTTGCGGTTCAGCTGAGATGATTAGAACCAGAGGCATGTGGTGCTCATGTGTTCCACTTGGCACCATGAGCAAGCGGTCATAGGGGAGGATAAGAGAGAGAGACCCATGAGTGTGCGTGGCTGCTCTCCAGCACATTTTTGCTGAAAATGAACATCTCAACAATGATCACATGATGCTATTTAAGCAAAGGCAACTGGCTCTGCTCCAAAACCCGAAAAGGTGCATTATGGAGAGAGTGCCTTTATATTTGCCACATATTTTCAGATCGATTAATGAAAAACATATCCTTGAATTCCATCATTGTTCATGACTGAGTAATTGTGTAGATACTGTTCTGTATCAAGGTCATGCATTCAAGGTTATTTGTGCCAGTATGTTGCACAAAAGGGTGTGTGGTTCTGCTCCAGTTCACGAGGCACACAAGAGCACCCGTGGAGGTTTCGATCTCGAGATGTTGTCATGGTAATTGCTAAACACAGGTTCTCTCTGAAGTGATAATGGCTGCGCTCGACTCCTTGCAAAGACAAGAGAATGGATCCAGCTTTTTTTTTAAGGTAAAAAACAAAACAAAACCTATAGACCATGTCAAAATAGTTTTTGGGGAGTTGCATAATCGCTAGCTGACTAGCTGTCCCTAACTATTTTGATGGTCTAACAATAACTAACAACCATTTAACCTTTTTACAGCCTGATTTTATTAACAGGATTAGACCACTATGACATGAAGTTTTCTTAACTAGAGATAACCTATGTGCACTTTATGGACAAAATTATCTGGCCAACCCTGGAATGACATTGTATTAAAATACTTCAATATGGAGTTGGCCCCCACTTTTGCAGCCATAACAGCTTCCACTCTTCTTGGAAGGCTGTCCACAAGATTTTGGAGTGTTTCTGTGGGAATGTGTGTTCATTCATTCAGCATTCATGAGGTCAGGCACTAATGTTTGACGAGAAGGCTTGGCTTACAACCTTTGTTCCAGTTCATCCCAAAGGTGCTCGATGGGGTTGAGGTCAGGGCCAGTCTATGCGGCCCAGTCAAGTTCTTCCACACCGAACTCATCAATCCATCTCTAGATAGTTCTTGCTTTGTGCACTGGGAGACAGTCATGTTGGAATAGAAAAGGGTCTTTCACAAACTGTTGCCAAAAAGTTGGAAGCATAGCATTGCTAAAATATCTTGGTATGCTGAAGCATTTAGTTTGCCCTTCACTGCGTATTAAGGCCAAGAGTTCAATAATTAACAGGTTTGACCAAATGCTTCTTTTGTCCATATAGTGTATATATTGATTCTTTTTTTCCCTTCTGCGTGCTTATCAAACACAAAAAAAAAAATCCAGACTCAGAGACTAGCCATATAACTATGACCTTGCTCCAGGAGTGAAAGCTCTGGAAAACTTCGATCAGGGTGGAAAAAAAAAATCATAAACTTCTGTGTACAACAAATGAGCGTAACTGCTCATTCACCCAAAGAGTGATGTGGCAGTGCTTTAATATTTTAACCGCACGCTGCGCTTAAAGATATTGTTTAGAAGATTCTCCTTTTAATCAACATAATCAATAACACCTATCACCTGACTAGCTGAGCGGTGTCCCTGGTAGATCTCAGCACTCTATACCTGCATACCTGTCACCACTGTTATATACTGAGAATATAAATATGAGAAATATGAGTTTTTTTGGTGGAGGGCATCCTGTATGGGGTTCCACTACCATGCAAACTTCATGCATGCAGACCAGAGGTGGGACCCTGGAGGTGTAAGCAAACACGGCTAACCATGGAGTCACCTTGTCACCTGGAGATATCTATATTAATAAAAGAGAGGTTTTGTCTGAACATTGGTCAGAACTCACTCTTTCGATATCTTTACATTTCATACATTGGAGGACCCCAAATCTGCCTCAGAAAAATGTTCTGTCTGTATGTCAGTCGAGACAGTCATCTGACTGTATGTCAGTTTTGCATCACGCAAAACTGGTTGGACTGAATTTAATGAAACTTTTGCAGTACTTGGATATCTGCTTGAAATTCAACCTTTATTTCATAAGTGAAATAAAAATCTTGAGTATAAGTGTTGTTAACGAACAGTTATATGGTGGATTTAATAATCTACTTAAAAATAAAAGGCTACTAATAAGCTACTTCCTTACTTTAAGCAAACACCTGCACTAATACATATTCATTAGAAAAGCTAAACTGAATATTTTTTTTACTGGGATTAGTTAATATTTTCACTGATGAACAGCGCTGAAGGGGTATTAGTGAATTTTAACATGCTGGAGTCGTTTTAAGACAAAAATTTATCTTTATCGGATCTACTTTTAGATTTCTCATCTGTGATTCACCCCCCAGATTTCCGAACAGAGAGTGTATTTGGCTATTTGATATATTTACACTGGAATTATAGAAAACCATGTTTCATTTTGGGTTTTAACTACACTGAAGTTTACTTGGCCTACACCTGAGGCAGGTTCAGGAGAGAGGGCAGCCATAGGCTGTCACAGAATCTTGTCTCTAGTCCCTGGGAATGATTAGCTAAAACACGCCGCCTTGTGGCCACTGCCGGAGCATGGTTTTTCTGTCCCTTTTTTAAACCAAGACAACACTCCAGAAAAAAAATTGATGAGATGGAGTTTGGATGGAGAAGAGAAAAAGTGGAGGGCTGTCAAAGATAGTGATTTTTCCCCTGCTCTTGTAACCAACCGACTTTCTTATTTAATTGATCCTCGGGGATCCGGCGCGAGCCCTCCAAGAGCCGCGCGCCTTTAATTGGCTCTCGAGCTCAACTCAGGCAAACAATTAAATCACCGAAAGCTCGCGCGCGCAGCCTTTTTTTGTCTTTAAAAGAGACGCACACACACAGAGAAAGCAGCAAACTCAAGTGAAGAAGACGGTCCGTGACGCTTTTCCCTCTTCAGCAACCTGTTCCATTTAAAAAAATAAATAAAAAATAGACGTTTCTGGCGTCCGCCCCTTCCTCGCGCACTCACTCAGTCTGCGCGCGCGCACACACACGCACGTACATGCTCAGACACTCTCTGTGGCCAGCGGAGCGGTATAACACAGTCGCGCTCTCATCACACTCGCAGAGAATCTTAATATCCAGCGAGTCGTACCGGCGCGCGCGTTCCGTCAAGAAACAAATCTGTGCGTTATTATTATTTTTGTTATTATTATCAGCACCGGGGATTTTTTTTGGTTTTAAAGAAAAGCGAAGAAAAAGCAAACTCATCTGGGAGCCGCTGTGATGTGGATGTGACATGATTTTATGGAAATTATGATAGAAAAAAGGCCAAAACTTTCCGGAAAGAAATGTCTTCATGTCGTTTCGGCGTGCGTGCCTAGGAGAGTGCGCACGAGCCAGGAGGATATCTGACTTACTCTTCACTGCTTGCCTTATCCAAAGTGGATTTATTTATTTTATTTATTTATTTATTTATACTCCGCACATCGTTTTATTTAATCCGAGGTGGACATTAAATTACACTGGAGGCGTCGCGCGGAGTTCCCACGCCGGGAAAAGGTACGACGTGTGCATGTTTAAAAATGTTTTTTTTAAATTGATATTATTTTTCAAGTTATACAGAAAACTGTAACAACCCGCCACGCGCCTGCATGCACCACTAAACATCACATAACATCAAGGAAACACAACATCAAAGAAATCGTCAAGGAATGTTGTATGTAACGTAAGGCAGTGATGCACGCGCTCTCGATGTGCATCAATGTGTCCTCGTGCGTTCTGTTCGAGCGCGCGTGGACATACGGCAGATCGCACGCGCGTCCCTGTAATCGAAGTTTTGAACGTTGCTCTCTCTCTCTGCCTTCTTTTATTTATCCTTTCATTGATTGACTTTTTTTTTCTCGCTACAGAAGGCAAACTTAATTGCAAAAAAAAAAAACGTATGCATTTAAAGTAGACTAGAATTTTTTTCTGTCCACGCGCCAACTTCACGCGCTACTCGAACCCGTGCACCAATTTCATCAACACTCACCGCCTCTGTAATCATGTATTTTTTTGTTTTGTTTTTTTAAACATAGTCCATGTACTCTAATATGACCATCCTGCCCTTAAACTCTGCGGATAAAAAAAGACCCCGGAGATCACTCGACGTCGCGAGCTGCACCCGGTATTTGGTGACGCGCGCGTCTCACTCTGCTGTGCTTGTGGCTCTCCGCAGGTGATGAGGCAACGCGGCTGAACATGGAGCTTTTCTGGATTTTATTCTTCTCCGTCCTGCAGCGCTTCACACGAGCACAGGGGGTTTACGGTAAGAACTTTGAAAGAGATCACGGCTCCGTGCACGCGCGAATCGGATGCAAGAAACGAATTACTAGATCGGATTGAGGTCAATGAATCCTAACGGTCCTGCTTTAAGGTTTGTGGTGGACGTTCATGCGTACGTGCACACCGTTTCTGCATGCATGCTTTTCATGCAACAGTGTATGACATCATTTTTATAATAATAATAATAATAATAATAATAATAATAATAAGCTTTGACTCGGGAATACCACGTGAGCCGGTTTCCCTAATTAACCAATTAAGCCAAACAATCACTGACACTAAGCACGAGCTCAGCACTGACGCGTTACACGTTATTAAATTGCACAGCAAAACTTATCTCGTCTTCAGAAAACTGTATTGATGAAATAATACAGCACAGCACAGGGGTATAGAGGGTAAGAAGTTTGGAGAGGTGTGTGTGAAAATGATTAGAGGTTCTGGACTAAGAAAAAATAAATCACCTTGATGCACAAAACAAGTGCACTGAAATGTAACTTTAGCAAAACTTGTTGCACAAGTATCTTTTTACATTTTTTTTATGTTTTACGGAAGATTTAGAAAACTGTAACTTTTCAATTTCAAACAGAATCAGAGAGTGGCTTAAAAAAAACAGTACTTTTATGTTAAAAACAGAATCTAACTTCTGTTAAAATTATTGACTTTGAAAATCACGTAATCTGGCGATATCAGAAGTTGGCTAGAAGGAATATTTTTTATATTTAAAATGAACCCAACCAAAAAAAAAAAAATCAGAAGCCGCAAAAATCTTGCATTCTGTCCTCTTTTCCTGAGGAATCTGGACACTAGATACAGTTGTGTTGGGGCATGGTTCGCCAGTCTCAGAGAGAAGGAAGCAAAGAGTTCAACTAAACTCAGGACGGGCCCAAAAATGAATCAAAGTAACAGCTGTATAGCAAATACATGGCAAAACCCAGAGCGAAATAGAATTCTGGGAAATTATTCATATGACTTCTGTCATTGTGTCGACGCCACTTGAATACTGATGGATCATAATGTATGCAATGTTGAGTGCTTCTTGGTACAACATTTTATGGTTATCTTTGATCTTGTTCGTTCTGGTTTAGTAATGGTGTGTTTTTTCCATGTGATGGCCATACATGACAGGTTGCTGAATGGTTTTTAGGATAGTTCTAGAAAAACTGAGGGAAAAAAAACAAGGGTGCGACCCATTGCCAGGAGAACCTGAGGTATATCTGTTTTTCTCGTAAGTCCATTAAGAGCGAATCGACGGTAATAGACACAAACATGTTTTTAGCGGGATCCGAAAGTGTAACCTGTGATGTACACCTTTTGCTCATACTCCTTGATTAACCATGAATCTACTATAATGCATCGATAACCAAAAATCAAAGCACAGTGCTGGTGAACTGAGCTGAAGCGTCATCTGGCACACCATGGGTTCTGAGTATGATTTGTGAGTGTAAGCTGTTTTATTTTATCCTGTGGGAAGGGCTTTGATAAAGGATGTTTTAATCTTGTCCCGTTGATCAGGCGTTAAATTGACCGTTTCTGTTGCTTTATGAACGTCAAAGAGGATGGACAGTGTTAATAGCCGTAACAATCTCATCTCAGCTTAATAAAGTGCTGCTAGGCTTGCGCCTTAAATTGCTTCTTAATTAATCAAGTAATTGCCCTCTAATGAGCCTAGTGGGCTTTACTGCTCCCAATGGATAGGTCATGCATCCATCAGCCTGGGGACAAACTTGAATGTCCTTGTCTGAAAGAGAGAGAGAGAGAGAGGGAGGAAGGCTGGCTGGCTGCTGTATTGTGCTGAAGGGAAAATTTTGCTGCTTTGGTTTGAGATCAATGCAAAGTTCTTTATCCTGATCACCTTTATCCTTCTCTTCTGATGAGACTCGTCTCTTCCAGGATGTCTCCGCCCCCGGTCCTCCACGGGGGACAAATAGCTCACTGCATGGTTTGATGATGTAAATCATATGCTGTGGACTTCATGTCACCAGACCTCACCCTAGTTTAAGAGCTATGGAGGATTTTGGGTTGATGGTTTAGACAGCACTCTTCACCACCATCCCATCATCATCATCATCATCATCAAAACGTTACAGAGCCTTGCTCGTTCCTCCAGTTCAGGTCCGGAGTTGCTGAAATAATAAAACCAACATAATGGTATACCTGCAAAGATATGGATTTTAAAACCTGGAGAAAATCAAACACATTTATTTCTATGTTGTTCTTATGAACTACTGAAGCTCAAGAATTCTATAAAAAAAAATATCCAATATTTAGCGGTGCCCTAGTTGGTACATTTACAGCTCTAGGGTATGGGGTTCGATCCTGAGCTCTGGACTATTTATTCTCCCTGTCTGTGTGTGCGCCTTTCCTCCGGGTTCCACCCATCTCTCAAAAACTTTGTAATTGCACCACCTTATTTCTTTTCCTCACTTCTTTTCTTGGCTTCTTCGGTCATCCCTCTGAGGAAGAATTCAGTGTGGGGAGGCAATAAGGACTGGAGGAACTTAGAAAATCCATATTCACCTAATGAGATTTATTTTAGAGTCACTTCTACAGTAGATGACGTGTTTCCCAGATGTATTAACTGTTTAGTTAATTAACATGATGAATTTGTGGCTTATTTATTTATTTATTTTTTTCATGCTGAGAAAGGTGGTGTTTTATACATTGGGATCTAAGTCTTCTCTGTCCTTCATGTCACTGATCGCTTTATAAGAATTTTTTTTTTTTTAAGATGGCAGAAGTGAGCTGACCTGAAGGTAACAGGCTGTAAGATTGAATTTTTGCCTTGATGTTAATATGCGTGGGAGGATGGACTGCTCTTGTGTCCAGGGCGTTTTTCCTTTGTTTGCGCATTTTATTAGTGTGACGTCATTTTTCTTTAAAGAATACGGCTGCGTTTCCAGATTTACTCACTCTTTGCCCCTTGTTTATTCTTGATTCATGCACAGACACGTTGCACGTCCCAGACGGAAACTGTTACACGACGCCAAGGTCGTCAGCATTACCAGTTGTTGACTGACCTTTATGCTTAGCTTTTTTTTTTTTTTAATCATCAGTATGCTTAAAATTTATTTTTATGCTATTCGAGTTTAAAAACATGTGGAGAAGAGAATGGCAGAGGAGATAATTAAGAAAAGGACACCACAATCAAAAAGTTTCACATTCCTTTCTTTCTAATGCTCTTTTCACGTTGGTTTTACGAGGGCCTTTCAAACTTGCCAGGGGTTTCATTTATCACAGGAGTTTAAGTGTACATGCCTTTTTTTTCCCCGTTGGCAGCCAATATTTACGTCCTAATTATCACAGTTGAGGTTTTTAATTTGGTTGTTTATATAATCTTTAAAAATGCAATGTATTTTTACTTCCTCCCCAACCCGAGCCCACTTTTTATCTATGGCTTTTTTCTACTTTAGCGTCATAATATTAGCAATATAAGCGTCATAGATAAAGCATGGCAAAAATCCTTTGCCATTGTTTTAATAATTTGTACTCTTTTATTTGTTTAAATGCAAATAATCATAATTTTAAATTATTAAAATTTTATTTGGCACATAAATAGCCATACACAGTACGATATGCAGTGAAATGCTTAAACGACTGCCCATGACCTTTTTAAAAAACAAAAAACAAAAAAAAAAGATTAATAGGAAATAAATATTTTTTTAATATAAATAATAGAAGATAAGACAAAATATAAAATATAAGAAAAATAAACATAAGAATAACCTAGTTGTACAAATACACAATATAAAGAAAAAACTAGCTGTACAAATATGAAAAAAAAATATTTTTTCCATACAAATATAGATAAAATATGGATAAAATGGGAAGGTTGCATCAGGAAGGGCATACGGTGTAAAACCCGTGCCTAGTTGTATGAGGATGGGATAGCAGCCGAAAGACTACAACATTGTAAATGTTTTCTCACAGTCCACCTGCAGTACCTTTCTGGCCCACTGGGTGGCTTCGGCTCACATTTTGGGAAATGCTGTGCTAATTCTTAATTCAATTTACGAGAACCACTGTATCCAGTTGAGTGGTGGCGCTTTGCCATAGCGGGTCGCCTCGCTGGCTTGCGGCTCCACGCTCCCCAGCATGATGTTTCCTTATCTTGGTTCCTGCCACCTCGAAAAACATGTAATTAGCTGAATTAGGGACTAAATTTCCCATGGGAAACTGCGAATGCTTGCATGACGTGTAGCGATTTCCTGGAAGAGGCTCTACAACACCACTGATCAGGAGGTAAAAGAAGGAACGCTAGATCTGTGGTAGCCTCGTAACCCTGTAGCCCGACTCTGGTTTATTTATCTCTGTGTAGTCCAGATTTAAGCATCAGTTTCTGTGCAGTTTATATTCGTATCGTCCACCCATCCGTCTTTCTTCTTTTTCAAGGCGGAACGAAAATCCAAGGAGTGCTTTCAAGTCGGGCTAACCTTTTAAAAGAAGTTTAGCAGGAGAAAGGCCACTGCTGAGGTTTGAGCTAGTGATGAGTGGTTACCTACAAGTGCTGACCTTTTCACTGAACTCTGGTTAAAGCGAATCCTTTCTTGTGGTGAGGCTGGTTGGCATTATGAAATGGAACAGCATTCTGTGTGTGTGTGTGTGTGTGTGTAAACGAGCGGTGTCCAAGAACAGTTGGCATGTTATGACTAATGCATGAGGATGAGATAGCAATATAAACCTTACAGAGATCCCCATCTCTCACCTTCTCACTTACTCATGCTTATTTCCCAGCCGTTCATCTCGTGTCCTCGTCGCTCGCTTGTTTTCATTTAATTACATCCTCTACAGTATGTACTCCGTTACTCTTGCCCTCATATCTTATTGTATTATTTTTTCCCCCCCATTTTGTTTGTGTCATCTCACTCTCTCACTCTGCTGGAGGAAGGACGGCATGTGCTCGCTGTATTCTCAAGCACAGGTGGGATATAATATTTTTGGATAGATTTATAATTGACCAAAACCATAGGGAAGTACTGCACTGCCGTCTCATCTGTAGGCTCGCAGAAGCAGGTTTCCACTACACCAGGCTTCAATTACTCTCGGTAATTTAAAACAGCGAAAAGTTGATGAGCCGGAACACTCGTACCAGTGCCGAAGCGCCGCTCTGGATTGTTCCGCACAGCTTTGCTCGATAACTGCAGCATAGATTGGCAGATTAAAATAGAAACCCGTTTTACGATGCTCCCGCATTTCATGATGCCTTGCATATGCAGCGCTTTATACTGAATATTGACTCATCATCTGCAATATTAAAAGTCTGGATCCGCAGGCATTGTTCCTTTATATGAAAATGTGATGTATATTTTCCCTTTTAATTCAGATTCAAGATGGCTTTGAAACTAACAATAAAAGATCGAATAGAAGCAGACCATATTCAATTCGTTTTTTTCTTTCCACCCCCATTCCGGAGTCATCTGACGTCGTCGGTAGTCTCGCAATCGGCCCAGAATAATCGTTGCGCTAAAAGACGGAATCGTGTCTGTATGGAACATCAGTTCTGATACAATCAGAAATGTTCAATGTTTTAGTCTTCATCTTAATCCCAGAGTGCTGCAAAGTTAGAGGCTGTCAGTTTGAGCATTTGCGGCATTTTATACTTATCTTTTTGCTCATGCATTCATAATTTTATTCCATCATGTATACTTTTTGTAATATCGTACTCTTAAATTTCAACTTATTAATTGGGACATATTATGCAAAATTATTATTTTTTTAATTATTTTTTTTTATACTTTCTAGTCTGAGTGTGTGTATGTGTGTGTGTGTAGAAACAGAAACTGTGGCGGACTGGGATGGATCCATTTTTGTATTGGCCGATTTGGTTTTCCCCCTATTGTGACCTCATATATGAACCTCACCTACTTACTGTATGTGTTCCTTAGATTTATTGCTACAGTATCTGAGAGACGTGGCTCAGCAGGAGCTCATTCACATATGTACTGTAGACGCTGTAACTGCACATTTTGAAGCCTTAGTAAAATAAAGGCAGTTGGAGGTATCTGGTGCGGGGGTAGCTCTGCTGGAACATTAACGTTTTGGCACTTTGCGGAAGAAACAATTCAACCAAAACTGTAGCTGATATTAAATAAAAGCTAGTATCTAATACAAATGAGAATGAATGAGATTTTGTCCCCTACTATGAGACCTCGTATGAGAAGAACCCCGCCTATTGCTTGTTGCTCAGATCTGCTGTTCCTTATGAAACGTGTCTCAGCAGTAGCATAGACACTGAAACGGCGCAATCGGAAGAGGAGTGAAACAGAGTGGATTATAATATTTGTGGTGTATTTCAGCAAGAGCCTCAACAGACACTCTCTGGTGGAGCTATGAGACCTGTGTTAACTTGGTATAAGAATGTAGATGTAGGACCTTTTAATCCATCCTTTAAGCTTCTTGGATACACCCAACCCTTTAATTTTCCTGTTCCCCTATCCAATAAACCCTTCTGTTTTTTTTTTATTTGCAGAGAGCTGCTGACTAGGTGAAATAGTAAATAAGTAAGAAGTAGTAAAATATGGGACTTTTTAATGTTTTAATGTAAAAGTATGAGCGAAACTTAAGGACCTTTAGGTTTACTGCTTACTTATTTCAAAGCACGTATCGAGCTGAGCTGAAGCCCAAAGTGTCAGTACCATCGATCTTGGACGGTTGCTCCACTAGGTGGGGGGAGGGGGGGGGGATGGGTGTCGTTGCATTTAACTAAATCTTCCAGCGTTACTATTGTCTTCCGATCGAGTTAGTGTGAAATATCATATACTCATTATGTAAATGACGGGTGTTAACCTCTCCATTTATTTCAATTTAATGATGTTTTAAAAACTAATTTTGTTAATGACTTCAAAGAAAGCAATTAAAAACAAATCCATAAATGAAGACAAGGATGACTTGGGATTTATTTAAGGTGAAATAAATCCTAGAGCAAGTGTTCGTATCTAGTAGCTGATGCGCCGCGGTGGCCGAGCTGCATTATTGGAAGGCATCTTAGGAGACACCGTTTCATATATTATCATTGTCATCATATTATCTTTTTGAAGATCTTCCTTTTATGGAGTTTTAAGTGTTAATCAGCCATGCCATAATTGTCAAACTTACAGTAGTAAATCTAAAAGGAAGGAGCTTGTTTGTCTGATGAATACAGTGCATGAGCAATCCATGAGTGATCAAGTCCATTTTCTTAATTCCGTCTAGTAAAGTCTGTAGACTGAGAGATGATGGTTATTTAGCGAGCCCAAACATGTGAGGTGAGACATGACGGCGTGTGAGAGAGGTGTTGTTTTTGAATGAGTGTTTTGATATGTTTCCGCTGGATGCAGACTCCTCTGTTCAATAGGGAGCAGCACACCGATGTCTCCGAGAACACAAGCCTTGGTTGGTTTCCAATCTCCTGTGATGTGTTTTCTACGTAATAATGCCAACGCTGTTTACATTATTAAGCATTATTCATACTTTTCATATGGATTTTATATATATATATATATATATATATATATATATATATATATAATATGAAGGAAATGGGGGACATATTTGGATGTGACGGGTAGAGACTGGGTGATGTAGAATCCAGCCCACCAACCCCTGAACGTCAAAAATGACGCAATGTATGAAATGGATGAAACGACTCGGTCATATTCCTTTCCCGCTATGTCTCTTTTGGATCCTTCATTTCTTCCCTTTTTTTTTTTTTTTTTTGTGTTTTGTCTCTCTGCACGATTCAGAATCAACACAACCTGTTCCAAGGCTGTCTGCATTATTAATGCGTTTCTGTCACATTCTTGACTAGAACTGGGGCACGGGAGTAGACCAGACGTAGGAAGGCGCCGAAACGCCGGTTCAGATTGAATTTTCATCACAGTTGAGGAACCAGCTTGCAGTCGCAGCTTTAACCTGTAAGCTTTGCACAAATTCCCAGTTGCGAGCTGGTGTTCATGTGGATAAATATGGAATCGAGAGGCGTTCGAGTGTCATTTGCAGAAGAGTAGAAACTAAGATTGCGCTGCTATATGATATATTTAAGGAAAGTGTGTATGCGTGGCAGATAGGGAAAAACTCGTCTTCTGTTACTGAATTCTGGTGACGAAACATCAGCTTATCAAACTAAAACAGGTGGTGTAGTGGTTAGCACTGTGGCCTTGCACCTCCGGGGTCGAGGGTTTGATCCCCACCTCGGGTCTGTGTGAGTGGAGCATGATCAACCTATGCTTGGTGGGTTTTCTTTGGGTATCCTTTGGGTTTTTTGCGGCATAGGCTACCCTGTGATGGACTGGCACGTCCTCTAGGTTCCGTGCCCTGAGTCCCCTCTTGACTCTGGCCTGATCCTTGGAAATCAATGGATGACTTGTCGCCAACTTGCAGACGATTCGCATATGTCTGTGGGTTTCGTACCCACAATCATTGGAAAACACCACTCGCGCATTTCAGGAACTCGACTGGGAGTTACTGTGCTTCTCTCTGATGAGAGAGCTTCTGAAGGAGCACCGTAGGGAGGGTGTATTTGTTTGGATGCCGAGGTTAATTATTAACAATCTTTCTCCAGAATCAGTCAGCTCTCCCTTAATGCAGCGCTTTCATGCCGTGAAACGTCAAACAATCTCACTAAGCATCACTCAGCTAGCTAATGGCTCACCGGTACACGGTTCCGCAGGTTGTGCGGTGAAGTGCCGATATCTCGGTGGGTCTTGCCTCGTGTAATTTGAAGATAATTGATAAATCATGTCATGCTCGTCTGTTTCTCATCTCTCATACCTTGCTGCAAAGTGAAAACTACATTATATTACCTTGCCTCTACTGATACTGTCTTCTGGGGTAAATTTCTGTTATTCTATGCTTCCAATCCTGTAACTTCGATGCAATGATTAGTTTACGCAAACTTAAGCAATGTAAATTAACTATCCTCAAAAAAAAGTGAAGTACTGTAACGAGACTACATGCATTTTATACCTTTCGACCCCTGTTATACGGGCGAGTGACAGTTACGGTGTTATATGTTGAAAAGAAGAGCAGCAGGAAACTGGGGCAGCAGCTGTGCACATTCTCTCCGTGCAGTGTCTATAAAGTGAGCCGGGTCAAGACCGTTACTAGTTCGTCTAGCATGCCTTGCCAAAAATGGCAAAACATCGCCTTTGTTGGAAAGATACAGTAAGGATATTTTTAACATCCATGAGAATAATGAGACACAAGGTGCTCTTAAAATAGCAACCTGGCCTGGGAATGACCAAGTGACATCACGGAGACACTGTGTGCTGGGATCCTTATTTGGAAAAGATTTCATTTAGTTTATGGTCTAATTGTCCTTGATTTTGGTCATGTCCCCTATAGAAACAGGTGATGAGTATTTGACTATAAAGTGGTTATGAAGCAGATCCGTGTCTTATATAATGTAAATATAATAGTCTGATGTCTTATATGGAACATACGATAAATCAAAACAATTGTCCAATTTATAGAATTCCTAAAACCACACTCCTGTCCTTGTCTTTAGACACCAATTCAGTGATCACTTTTGTCTCATTTTGTCTTTCCAATTACTTCATCGTTATTATGGGTACAGACTAAGACTTTCTTAAAATAGATGGCGGCTAAACCCTAAAATCCTAACACGCTATAACTAAAATCACTGCGTTGATTGTGTATGATGTGCTAACTCGCACTGCAGGTTTGCTGAACGACCTGAAGCTCGTACATTTAAACCGAACCCACGAGCGGGTTTGCTTATTAACAATTCAGATAAAGTTCTGTTCGAACAAGATATCCAAAGCCTTGAAGAAATTCTTTGTGCCAAAAAAAATAAAAATAAAAATAGAAGGGTTACTTACAGCAATTTTATTTTGAAGAAAAACCAGAAAACTAACAAGGGGGTGAAACAAAAACCTGAAAATGGTTGAGGAGTCGTGCGGCGTATAGTCTGTCTGTCTTGCAGTGGGAAGTGGAGGTGTGTGCACATTCGTCTTTTGGCGAGTCCACCATGGACCTGCTCACACTGCGAGACCCCCCCGAGACCTGACCAAAAAGTCTGACCGGTCAGAAATCCGTCCTGTCGTCTAGGAGCCAGATCGCTGCTTGTTCAGGTGATTAATGGGACCCTGTTCTCCCTGCACGTCAGACTGATCAAGCTGAGGATCGGCTTGATAAGTGTCCGCCTAGCGTAAGGGTCCATCACTATACACATATAGTCCTGTTTAAACGGGCCAGACTGAGTCGGTCTACTTTCTGATCAGTGTACGCGGAGATGCGGCGTGGGTCCTCTTTCTGTTCACACCTAGTGTAGTTCCTCCTGAGGTGGCCATATTGCTTGACTCAAATGATTTTAATGTACTTTTAAGGTCTATGCTTACCAAACGGTTAATTCTGTACAACTTTCTTACGTACAGTAGTGAAATTAAAAGTTTTAAGGACGTTCTCAAATTTCTACAATAATGACGAGCAAGGTAATTTTTATGCAGTGGAATTCATAGCTCTACAACAATCAATATTTAGTATGAAGTCCTTTATTCTTCATAACCTGCTGGATCCGGCTGGGCACAGAGTCAAAAACACGTCTGCAGTACTCTGGTGTCTCTCGCTCCATCCATGCCTGCTTGATCGCTTCCGGTAGATCATGTACAGAAATTCGCCACCGAAGTTCACAATTCACTTTGGAATCCTCGGCTTCAGGAAATAAAAGTCCTGCCGTGTATTCGTTTCATCCATTAAGTAAACCAGCTAAATCTAACGACCTCTTCAGCCAGATGGGCGAGGAATGAATTAATGACGTCAGCTGGTTTGTGCTCAGCGAGAACTAGAGCACGCGACATATGTTGTTTCTTTAAGACTGTACTGTATTTAAGAAAAACTAATAATCATAATAAATACATATATGAATAATATGTCTCCTGGGATGGGCTCTAGTTAGACGTGTAAGTTTAAGCTCTTTAATTTCTAACTCGGGCTTATTTGGCGCGGTGTTTAGCTGTATTAGCACTTGGTTATAATATAAAATACGAACTAGAGCTGTAGTTATTAAATATTTTAGTAATCGAGTATTCTGCCAAAAATTTAATCGAGTAATCAGATAAAATGTATTTTTGCTTAATTAAACAGCAATGTAAAATATATAAGAGAATCAAAGATTAATTGGCTTTCTTTTTAGAAAAATCTACTTTTATTTTTTAAATGCATCCAGAATTTTATCAAAAATAAACATCGTCACTATTCACAATACAAGGAATAGTTTATACCCCCGTCTCACCTATGCGGTTTGACTCATGGTGAGATGCGGCGTTAGGCGCCGTAAGCTGCCGCGATTGCCCGCCGACGCTCCACGAAAACCTTATGAACCGTACTTCCGGTCACCGCGCGAAACGCCGTAGGTGAGCTAGGGGTATTAAAGTTGACTGAGATTTATTAAGTGCATTACATTCTTATTTTAAAGCTTTTTCCCAGATGCAAAAACTAACAAAAAAAAAAAGGTCATTGAAATAAATACTTATACAAAAACACTAAGGTGTGCAACTAAACTTTCAGAACTATAAGTTTCTAAATTTACAGCTCAGACATAACGTATAAGCCTTTACTGACCATTTCTGTCGTTTTTCTCTTGCTGGTTTCTTCATCTCTTGGCTCGCTGATATTTTTATCGCTCCGTTCCATTTTGCAGCCGCAACAGAACGCTCCATCAAATCAATACACAGCCAACTGTTTGCGTCTCCTTCCGCTTTGTGGGTGACGTAAGCGCTTCTTCTTCCTCTGTGTTTCCTGGCGGCTTGCACCCGGAAGCGCGCTGCGTCACGCCAAACAAATAATTGCGCAAAAACATAATGGCAAAAGCTTTTCAAATTAATTAAAAGAAGCTTCGAGGCAGAAGATTTTGCCTTAATCATTTTTTGTAATCGAGTTACTCGAGGAATCGTTCCAGCCCTAAGACGAACTCTGAAGCAAAGTGAAACATCTCATCCTCTGCATTATGTACTCGCTCTCAGTGAGTGATGATGTTCCGAACACCATTTTGAAGTCACTGACAGGCCAAGACCGAGCCTGGCCGCCACTCGTATCGGTGCTGACGGATGCCTTTGATGCATATTTCACAGCGTATTGATTTATCGCATGTACAATATTCTCTTTGAGAGGTTTGATGAGAGATTACACTCTGTCCACGCGTTTAGAACCTGCAAGGCTCAGTTTATTCCACGTTTGCCTCCCGAGCCCAGGGATCGGAAAGACTTTTTCTTTGTGCGTAGCTCGTCTGCTCTTTAATTTTGGATTCTTTAATAGGAGCGTGAGCAAGTTTTATGTTAGAGGTTGCAAAACGCCGAGTACTCCAGAGTGCTCTCGGTTTAAACAGCGGAATGAGTTTTTGTGCTCAAAATTGGCTGTTTTCTTGGAACTCGCCGAGCGGGAGTAGCTTGTTAGATTCCCGATTGCTTTCGAAGTACCAGGCGAGATCATGGGTTTCAGTAGCCCTTTGATTGCACTGATGTTTATGAAATTGGATGCTTTCCTGCCGTTTATTGCGAAAGCTGCCTTTTGCTTTTCATGCCTTCCCACATGCTGCTGAGTCAGACGTACTCTTCGTTTCCACTCCAGCACTGCATCGAGCTCACGTCTGAGCTGGCTAGGCGAATAAAACCCCCCTTGAGTAATGAATAATGAGTAATAGCTCACGTTTATGTGAAGGGGAGAAATCCCTCTAAGAAGCGGGGTGCTCACGAACAGGGCTCTTGGCTGCGGTTGACTCAATTACACTCAGAATTAATATGAAGCTGAAGTACAGACCTTAATTGGTTATGAGCTTCCAGAGGATTTGGAAACTGTGTCTGGTGTATGCGATGTCAAGTTTATTGGTCCCCGACCGGCCGGTTTTAAGTCTTTCAGAAACGACGATCCCAGGAGATTTTCTAATTGTTAGAATTTCCATGGAGGCGTAAGTAAGCCTGATTTTATGCTCCTGCGTCAAGTCCAAGCAGAGTGTATGCCATGGGCTGTGCAAGTGGCCTCCGACATGTATTACTCTGCAGTTATACCACCAAACCACCGCTAGCTGGCCTCAGGCCTCTGTTCGCCACCGTCTGGTGAGTGCTTCAAACAATGGCGAATGAAATCGATGGCGAAATTGTCCCCATTTTAAAAAAGACTGGAATGCAGAAATGATGGAAGATGTTGAAGGAGATGGTCAGTATGATCATCCACTGGTTGGACCAACCACTGTTACTGTATTCCAGTCCGCAACGCCACAACGTGCATTTCAGTTTCTGGAGAGGTGTACATCAGCCTGTCGTGTGGATATGGCGTGGGATGTGTGGCTACAGTATGGGAGACCTATGGTGTAGATCTAACGCAGACGCATACAGTAAATCAGGCTTCACTGGTTAACAATGCCACCTCACACCTCCAGGGAGAGCTGGCCTCAAATCTTGCCTCCAGCCTATGTTGCACGTTCTCCCCGTGCTCTCCCAGGGGTTTTTCCACAGACTTGAGTTAGTATGCGCTTGTGCCCTGTGTAGGGTAGGCGCTTCATTCAGGGTATACCCTGCTTTATGCCCTGAGCTTATATATTGCATAAGTACTTAAAAGTCGTGGAGAAGTGGGTTGAGATTGTCCTGATGTAAAGTTAATTATTTTATTCCTCTTTAGCTAACAAAGACGTTTAAATTTAAAGAGCAAGGTAAAAGGAAGCATATGTGGATACGGATATTTTTATGGATGAATACCATAAGGATTAACCTCCATCTAAGTGACTGGGAGATTAAAATGTGAAGAAAGAAAAAAAAAAATGCTATTGATTCCGAGCTCTTATCTGTGAAATGTGGTGAAAGTACAGACGCGACTAGCCGCGCATGGCAATTTCTAGACTTGATGTTTAATGATTATGTGACACAATTTTTCTACTATGGAGTAAGACAGTGATTATAAACGTACTAAGAAGGCAGGACAAAGCTTACCGTGTGCAGACAACACTTGGCGTTCTGCATTTGGCAAATGATTTCGAGTCAATCTAATCTACATGGGGTCCGAAATATAGATGTCCGAGTTTGCGTTGTTATCCTGTGATCGAATTGTGAGTTCAGTAATATCATGCATATGCTTTTATAGTGAAATAGCTTGGCCAGCTATTATTGCTCCGATCTGATGTGGTTAAGACAACAGCATGCACAATAAGGCTTTCCTGACTTTGATTGTTTGACAAAGAGGGACAGCGTGAAATGCGTTTAAGTGCTCATTTAAGGGTGTTTTTCCATTAATTACGATTGATTTGTACCATGCCCATGAATGATTGCCCCCCCCCCCCCCTCCCCCGCTGGTCAGTGTTCACATTACCTTTGTTCTAGCGTATTTACGTGCACTCTCCGATACAGCAGGTGGCAGTACGCACCTGTTTAGTTTGCAAGCCAACATTAAACACAACAAGAAGAGAAAGTTAACCTTTGCATTTTGCCTTATATTGATATATTTTATATTTTGATATATTTAAATATATTGGGATATATTTAAGTACTGAGAGCAATGTTCTTGCATGCCTAGCTATATGGCTGTGTAGCTCAGAGGATGAGATTTGCGCGTGCGGAGATTTCTAAGAAGACTGATATTGCATCTAAACAGGAGTCCACTTCTGTGTTCAGGTGCTATTGGCTTCCGTGATTCGATCCGTGCCCGAGTACACTGTACTGTGCCTAAAACCACGTCTTTATGCAGACTCTGTCCTGGTTCCAGGGCGCAGGACGATTGTGGTCTCACTGATCAAAATTAACCAGACTTTGGGGTCAAGCGTTCCCCGAAACGATCCCTAATGTGAAAACTGTGGACCTTAACTGTTCCTGGTACTCATGAAACAAAACTGAGCGTCTGTCTTGTTGCGCGCTACGTAACGGTCCTGCTGATGTTTTATCATAAGGCTTATTTTGAAGGTGGGAGAAGAATAAGTTCTGCTTCTCAACAGCTGGAATATCTCAACCTGGCAAGCGGTTTTTAGTTTAACAGTAGGTCCGGCGCGAGGGTAAAAGCCCGTTTAACTTCGGCAGAGCAGCGTACTGTAGTAGTCCTCTGTCCACATCTGTAATTTATCAAATAGAGATGTCAGACACGCTGTGGAGAATTCCTGAAATCGCTGACCGTATCCTGTGGTGTGTTTTTTTTATTTTTATTTTTTAGTGTTTTTTCGTGTGTGTGTGTGGGAGGGTTAATGCGCGTGTGGACACACACACCGTGCAGGTGTTTCGGCTTTAAGTCTGAAGGGTGTTTATTCGCTCTCCTGAATTCTTTTTTTCCTCACTTTGTCCTTGCCTTTTGCTGTTTCTTCCTCTATACAAACACCTTCCTCACAGTCATTTATCAATAAGGCCTGCCTATTGATTAGACTGTGTTTGTTGTAATTTATGCTTGATGAATGCCTGTGTGTGTGTGTGTGTGTGTGCTCGCATGTGCCTTTGGAAGGCTTAAAGTGGAAATTAAAATTGGAGTTAAAGCTTTAACCTGGGCTGGGTCATGGTGAATCCAGATTCTATCTTGGGAACACTTGGTGCAATGCACTGTACGTAGACACACACACACACATGCACACACGTGTACACATATCTACGGGTAATTTTGAGTCACGAATCCATCTACCAGTGGGTGGAAACTGAAGTAGCTGGATGAAACCCACATAAACAGAGAGATCATATCAAACTCCATGGAGACGGTAACCTGAGCTCTGGATCGAAACAGGGACGGCGCTACCCGCTGTGCCACCATGCCGCACCAACTCCAGGTCCTGTTTCAGATGCTGCACCGAAAGACATCACATGCCTGAGATTTTTAATAACATGCACAGGCAATCATTTAAAATGGTTTAGATATTGATTTTAACATGCACTGTATCGACAAAGTTTTCATTTCTTATAGCAAAAGAGAATTAATGTGTAAAAACCTGGACGGGAAGTAATAAACGGAGAATGTAAAACATGAACTCATGTCTACCCATGATCCTCTTTCTCACTGGATATTACTGAGTGAAAAGTAATCGTCCTCACACCAGAAGCAAATGACTCACTGTCCTATGATAAGTTGCGTACGGTGCCTCCATATTGGCCGATCTGCTTAGTAGAGACGGGGGGTGAATTTGATTCAGTGATGGATCGCAATTCTTTTGTGTAGCAATTCATGTATCACAGCGTTGATACCGATTTTTTTCTTTTTTTTTTGTAAAGTAATTTTTTGTTTTATATATACGTTTGCATTTAAAGTGTCGACAGAAATGTTGCAGTTCCTCTATAATCCTACAGGTGGCTAATAGTTTATACACCCTAAATTATCCACACACGGGTAGGCAGCACAGCATCCTGTGTGGTAGCAGCGTATTATTTGTCTAAAGGAATATTATAAAATGATAAAATCATGCACGCATTATATCGTATCGGCCGGACCCTGGTGGTTCCCATCTCTACTGTCTATCTTGGATTAATTAACGCTTTCGTCACGCTTACGATATCGTCAGACATGCGATGCTTCTCGGACGTTACGTTTCAGATCATGCATTAGATCGTCGGCAAGTCGCAGTCGCATGTCTCCGTCGATCATGCTCTGTTTTTCCTCTCTGAACTCCTCTCTATGCTTTAGCTGCATTTAAACTGGTTAACACTCAGGTCTGCCATCTGGGACACACACACACTGCTAATTAAGTCAGAGAGACAGCAGCGAGCAAGCCGAGAGCTGAGCCGATCGCTCGTGCATGATAAAAAGGACTCGACACCGAGCTGGTCTAAGAGCACGTTTGGAAATCCGGAGGCATTTTGGTGTCTTAAACAGTGCGAAAGATCCGATTGCATTCATGTCGTGCCTAGTTGACTGTTTTTGCCATATTTTCATGTGATAACTCGTAGTGTAATTTAAACATTGTTAGGTTGTGTCGCGATTAAATTGTTACATTGCACAAGCCTTATATGAACATGAATATGTGACCCACCTTTGTGTAGCAGCCTGTTTTACAGTCATGCAACAGCATAAGTTTATTGTTGTATGGAGATATATGACTTGCAACTTGCTGAGGATCTTATCCATGATAAACATGCGGCTAAAACATAACATCTGAAAAGCCTTGACAACCGTGACGACAGCGTTAATGTATCTAACTTCACATGTATGAATAGTCTTATCATAAGCAGTCATAACGAGCCTCTGTGTATGGTTGTGGACTTGGCAAATAAAGATTTGAATTAGAAGTCCACACTTTGACTAGGCCACTCCTAATTCTTTTTTCCCCCATTGAGTAGTGGACTTGCTGGGGTGTTTCGGATCTTTGTCCTACTACTGTACATAACCCAAGTGCGCTTAAGCTTGAGATCCTAAGCTGATGGACAGACTGAAGAATCTTCAGGATTCATGGTTCTTTCAGGTCATGAAGCTGCAAAGCAGCTCTAAACCATCATACTACCACCACCATGTTCGACTGTTGGTATGATGTGTGGTATTAGTTTTATGCCAGATGTAGTGGGATGCACATTTTCTAAAAAGTTAAATCTTTTGTCTCATCATACCACAGAATATTTTCCCAACGTCTTGGGAATAATCAATGTTTTTTTGGCAAATGTGAGATGAGGTTTTGTGATAACCACACAGCAGCTTTGGAACTCTCCCATTGACGCCCAGTTTCTCCATATTGTTGAATCATGAACACTGACCTTAACTCAGGCAAGTGAGGATGTTGATGTGTCTGTAGATGTTGTTCTTGGAAGGTTCAGCACTTTTCTCCAAATTTTCATTTGTGGATAGCAGCTCTCTCGCTGAGAAATGGCTTTGTAACCCCATCCAGACTGATCCATTGAAAATGAATTTGTTTCTCATCTGTTCTTGAATATCTTTAGATCGTGTTCGATCTTTTAACGTGCTTTACTTTGTCAAACAGGTTCTGTTTAAGTTATGTCTTGATTCAACAAGACTGGGAGTAATCAGGCCTGTATGTGGCAAGTGAAATGTATCAGTTTATTAAATAAAATGGGCTTCATTGAAAATCATACCTTTTAAAAATGCATTTTGTATTTACTCTGGTTATGTTTGTGTAATAATATAAATTTGGTGATCACAGTCATTTCAGACAAAAAAAACCCCACAAACATGTCTTATGGCGGAGGCTTCAATGCTTTAAGAGTTTTTTTGGAAAACCGCAACCTTTCCTGATGACACGTTTGAGTGATGCCAAAATTCCCTTTTGTTTATACCACAGATGTTGTCCTCATGACAAAACTGATTTATGTGTTGCGCACACTTGTGAAAATCGCAGGTGGAGGAACAAAGAATGAGAAATCGATGAAAACCGCAAGAAGCGACTATCCCCAGCTCAGTGTGACCTCTTATTCCTGATCATCAGCATAACGTTTTTAGCCCTTCTGCCCCAGGTTCAGGGCCTTTGGGTTGGAGGCAGCACCCCTCCCAAGCTCCAGGTAATTACAGTTCTGCTCCATGGAGCCTCTTCTTTCCTCCCTCTAATTTTAATAACGCACTCTGCATCTGATCAGGGGACTTGTTCCCTCATTCTAGCACTCCTCTTTATTGCCTTTCCATCTCTCTGAGTGTCGCGCCGTCTCCCCTTTCTCGTTCTCGCTCTCTCTCCACCTCCCATTTCTGACTTCTTAATTAGTCTCGCGTCCTGCTCTAGGCCTTGGCCCAGTTTCTTTAGACTCTTGGAAACTTTTTGGAGAGGCAGAGTAAACAGAACACACACAAAAACAAAAGGCAGTTTTGTTTGTTTGCTCTCAGACAGACTGTCCAAAATAAGCCAAAAATATCAGGTTTTTGGTAGGATACTCGATTACTAAAATATTCGATAGCTACAGCCCTAGTACCCAACATGTCATACTACATGTCAAACTACAACGATTCCGGATAGCTAAAGCAGACAATTAGCGGTTTGACAACTGCAATGTGGTTGTCACTGAAATCGACCACACCCCTAATTATGCATAATTTTATGGCTTAATATAACTTAAATAATAAAGTTGTGGTGATCGGGAAATCTAGCTATAGAGACCAAAACCGTTTTTGAACCAGGCTTTGAGCATGTTTTTTTCTGTTGTAAGGACATTTTAACATTTACAGCGATTGACGAACATTTGAAGCCTAACTCCTAGTGGTCAATCGAGGAAACGCTTGTTTTGGCATTTCTGCCTTGGACTCATTTTTCTTAACCATGTGTTGCTCCGTGTGTGTGCCCTAACAAGAAAAGGACAATGCGGAAGGGATGCAAAGCTCTACAAATAGGATACTGGGAATTGCAAATCGTAAACAAAACTATTGTTGTTGTGATAACAGATCGTTATTTCAGCCATTGAATAAGATTTTCAATGCAGACAAGTTTATTCAATAACTAAAATGCAAAGTTTTCAGCAGGTGTCTGGTGGATTGATTAGCCTATAGTTTGCTTTTATGTATATCCGTTTACAATCTTGGTCTGTTGAGCAGAATGTAAGAACAGCCGTTTATTATTGTGGTGTAAGAGCGGTAATTCAACGTCCACATTTTATAGCCTGAAATTTGGTAGCATGCGAGTGTCTAAAAATCAGTCTTGCTTTTACTTTAACGTTCGATAGAAAATGAAAACATATCCCGAAGGGTTAACGCCAGTCGATAACAAAATCGAGCTCACCGTCTCGGTGAGCTTCCTTAATTTCAGGGCAATTTCCTGCCGCGAGAAGTTCCAGTTACTGAGCAGATTGCATTACAGCCTGACTCAAAGGGTCCAGTAAGGCATGTGGCGATACACAATCATCACAGGATGCCTAATCGTGTGTCATGGTTCATCATCTCCTTAAAACTGGTTTGAACATTTCTATGGAAAAAAAAAATCTATAATTTTAATTCATCTGTCGGGGTCTTGTTTGAGGTTTGGTTGGAAACAAAATGATGAAATGTTGAAACCATTTAAAGGACAGATGTCCAACTAGGATTCTTTTTTCTGTGATGTTTATGTAATTAGCTATAAAGCTAGAAAACTCATTAGATACTGTAAGACTTGAGGATCTGAAGACTCTGCCAGTTAACTACAGTATTATTAAGTGGAATCGACTGTTTTACTGGTCCAGAACCATGTCGAGATACATGAATGACTGCGACTGTCCTTTTACATACAACCAAGCGTCAAAAACCACCTAAGATTACATACATCAACAAATTAACTCTGCTCATGAGTAGGTGAAATTATTCAGTGAAAGCAAAAAGCAATAAAAATTTTAAACTGTTAAAGGAGGAAAAAAAACAGATGAGCATCTAGGAACCTCGGTAGCCCAACTGGTTACACTGGTTTGCAGGCCACTGGTGATTTATCGTTGTATTTATTCCCGTTTTACAACCTCCTGGCAACACTCACACATGCATTTACCCACTACGGGCAATTTGGTAACACGAATTAGCCTAATCTGTATGTCTTTGGACTATGGGAGGAAACCGGAGTACCCTGAGGAAACCCACTAAGCACGGGGAGAACATGCACACAGACCCCGTGGCGGGAATCGCAGCTGGACCACTAAGCCACCGTGCCACCCATACAGTATAAACACTTTTTGGGTCCTGATCAAAAGCTAATTGTCCGTAATTTTAATATCTGTTCATGATTGGTGTCATTGTTGACTAGCTTAACAGTAGCATTCATGCTTTTGTCCCAAGGGCAAAAAGTGTACAGTAAACGATTACCGCACTATACTGTACACACGCTGCTCACGAATACGTAAATGCATGACTCCATACTATTATCGTATAAATGTGGTCGTCTTTGATCTATAATATTTTTATATGTACTACAACAAAGAACAAAGGTGATAAAGTCTGATTTCCTTCCGTTACCTTAAAATGGTGTAAACAAAATTGCATGACTGCTTGTATAACTGTGTGTTTCATACTGTACAGCTATGATTTTGATATCATGCCAGCAATGCACACGCTCACACTTACACCTCCCCACCAGGTGGACATGTATAATGACATATATAATGAAAACTAATGGCAGCTGATGCTGTCGAGTCGATTTGACTCAAGGCTGTAAATTCCCTCAGCATTATCTTACATAACGCCATCATTCAGTAATTCCCTCCAGCAACTTAATACGTCTCGCGCTTTGCCTGCAGGGCATATGCAGTATTTAAAAAAAAAAAATTTTTTTTTACCAATCCACCCTTTATCTCGGATCACGCAGAAGCAGCCTTGCTGAACAGGTGTTTTTGGCACCAGGAGTGTGATAGGATGGATTGTTCTAGACTGATCTACTAGAGTGTGAGGATTTTTTTTTATTCAAAAGCCAAAAAGCAGACGACATGGAAGTAAGTGAAATGTATAAGTAATATATTGCTGCGCACAAGTCCTGAGCCAAGCCTTATTTCTTCAGATTTTGTATCCTAAGAGCCAGACTTTCTTGTATTAGTTTTAAAATGTAGTCTTGAGGAAAACATCTCCAGGCGTCGTGAAGGACTTTGTTTGTCTCTCATTTGTAGTCCAGTCCCACAATACCTGACCGGTTTCAGAGGATTATTTATTTTTTGGTTAAACCACAAAGTGACCGATGAATCATTTGAAGCATAAAAAAAACTCTAACGTAAGGCATGAACCAGTGAGAAACAGGTGCTGATGATGATGATGATGACAGACGATCAGGCTGGTGATTAGTGTACTGGTGATGCTGAATGCTGATGGTTGGAACAGACGAGAGGGGAAATGAGGTCGCTGCTGAGGCTATTACATACAGTAGACAACCAGTTTTTAAGCACTTTATAGCCTGTCACAGTCAACCATGTGTTCCCATTTTTAAAATTTATTCTATATCACTTAATTTAATTACATTTATTATGAAGAAACGATGCGTGACTCAAGATTTTGCGCATTACTGTATATTTCAGCCACTTTCTAGTCACTGAATGTTGATTTCGCAGTAGGTGGCTCCAACAAGCCAACTGGTCTTCCCTCCTAATGTGACCGCATATACAGTAAGAAGATACCCCTCCCACCGGTTTGTTTCTCAGCCCCGCCCAGCTCCGGCTGAGGGTAGGGCGTGGTTCTGCAGTAGCTCATTTACACTAATAACGGCTCAGTACACTCATAAGACACTAAAACTGCATATTTGGAAGAGAAGTGAAAGAAGGGAGTTTGAGACAACACATGACATCACAAAACCACACACACTTTGCTTTGGCACAGCTCTGAGACTTACAGTATGTTAACTTATCAAAGCAAAAAGTCAAATATGGGGCCTTTAAAGGTGCAATAATGTTCAAGCAACAGGAACGAACCTGCTTCATGGGCGTTCCCGAACTGTTAATGTACTGGTAATGTAAATGGATAAAACTATAAAGGTTCTTTGCTCAATACATTAAAAAAAAACATAATTTTGTAGGAAAAATACTCATGTTGAGGATTGTAGCTGTGGCTCATTTCTCATCACGAACACGTCAGTAAAAATCTGCTTAAAAAAGTAGCTAACATTCAAGTATTTGTGTAAAGGCAAAAAACACCAAAAATTAATAATGTGAATTATTGCATAGATACACATACGTATGATGTGTGTGTGTGTGTGTGTGGTATCAACGGTGCATTTCAGTTCTGCTTGAAGTTTGTTTTCCTCTTATTGCATCTGCAGTAATACATATTTATTGCCGACGTCCTTCTTTCATTTCAGAGGCCGTAAATTTCGCGTTCGGCTCCAACGTTCGGCCCTGACCCTGCCTTAAACACACACTCTTATTTATGACTCCATTTACTTATGAATTAGACCTTTTTTCTCCTGCGTGCATCAATTTTTCCAGCTGCAGCCTGATTAATCGTGTGGACGCTGGCAGGCTGCAACAATAACTAAGCGACGCGCACGCGCAAACACAAAGGACAATATTATTTACAGTGCATGCGGCATACTGTACATTAGCGTAATCATTGCAACAGTGTACTCACGAGTGAGAAGCGTGTAACTGTTCGATTACACTGAATATGAGGTTTATATAACAGTGTTATTTATGTATAATCTTTAGATCTCCTTCCATTGTGTAGAATTTATACTCGCCACACTGGATCAGAAATCGATGATGAAATGAATGAGGGCTGAAAAACTTTCTGCTCGGCCGCACGCGAAGAGGAAACCGATGTGAAAAGACTCGGAAACCATATAACATGGATATAAATAAATATATCCGGAAATGTCTAATTAGACGTATATATTTTTTTATAGGCGTGCCCACTTCAGAGCTCTTATTTCCATAATAATTTTATAAAGACACGATTTAATTCATTATTTCATTTTCAGGACACATATACCACTGTACAGACATGATTTAAAAAAATAAAGAAATATAAACATCTGTTTTTTCATTGTATGGACTTTTTGAAATGTAACCATGGCAACAAGCGGAGACCTTTCACCCGAATCTGCTTTGATTAGACAAGTTTTCTCAATCCATCAACTTTTGGTTTCTCTCTCAAACCTGTTTAGCAAAAAAAAAGGAATAAATAAAGATGAATAATGGATGACGCCCACCAATGAGTCTGTAACGCCCACTGATGATGCACAATGGAAGCGTCGCTGAAATCTTAGCCCAGATGGAGATGAACCACCGGGGGAGGCGTGTCGCTTTGCGAAATCACCTGACATGACTGTCTGCAGCGTGGTTAGCCTCGAACCGTGGGGATTGGTGCCAGACACATCAGCTGAGGTACTGATGTCAAGCAAGATGGCCTGATGTGCACCTGGAGTTCCAGCTCGTTCTGTTCTGTCGAGTGGGTCTGGGTTGAGTGTAGGACACGTCTCCTTATTCTAACAGCCTTTCCAATTGCAGAAGGTTCTTGTCATGATTGAGTAGATTAGGGCATCTTCGCTCCAAAGAAGAAAATTTAAAATAAAGCGGAGGATATATTTTAGCGCTCTCTATAGATAGCGGTTTTAGACCTCTCCGTGCGTAGTAATTAAAAGTAATATAGAAATCATTTCTGTATTGTTGTGGTGGACGATATACTGTATAGGAATGTGATTATCGAAAACGTCTAACACTGACCCAGTACAACCCTTAATATCGCGTGTTATTGCCTCAACTGCTTTCAGTAATGTCATTTAGCAAAACCTATATACAGTATAGATGTGTTGTATTCACGCATAACCTATTTAATAATACCTTACTGGTTTTGTGATTAATCTAGAAATTTCAACTATATCCTTTTAATGCAAATTAACCATGTGACCAAGTTTGACCCCAGTTTAACATCACCAGGTGTGCTAAACGGCAAGTTTTTTATGAAAAGCGTCTAGATGTAGGTTTGGATAAAACCAAAGTTGTGTACTCGAGCTACCTTCAAGAGAAACTATTTTTACCAGAATACATTAAATGTAAGATGTGGAAGTGGTGGCTCAGGTGGCTAAGGCCTCTAGGTTGTTGATTTTTTTCGGATCTGAGAATCTGGGCTCGAGCCCCACCGCCGGCGGGTTTCCACGCCCCATAGTACCCAGCCACGGCATGCAGTTCCGGTCCCATTCCAGAGATTATAATTTAACATTTGTTCAACGTTAATGTTTGAAATATCAAAAAGTTTCCTGCGACGGCTTAAAAGGGAAGAAAGGAATAAGAGGTTGAAGATTAATCAGGATGCATTATGGGAATTTTGACCGCTCATTAGAAGCAAAACTGATCAGGATTATTATTTGATTTCTCAATAATAAGAGTAACTATCTGATAAACTGATCGAAACGTGGAGTTCGGTGTGTTTTTGGAAATCACATGAAGCTGGCACGATTTTAGACGAATAAAAAATACAAATTGTTTTTGTATTGTTTTGAAGAAGGAATCTGCACCCTGACATACTTATGGTAATGTGATCAAACCCACATACATCTAATACTGACCCAGTACAGCTCTTTATACACTCTGTGTTAAGTTGACTGCTTTCAGTAACCTATTTTAACCAACTTTGCATTAGAAACCTATATATAGTATATTACAATAACAACAATATATATGGAATAAAAGCCTGTACACTCTCACTGGACACCAAATACAGACTCTCAGGCTGCTATTCTTTCATCGGCTCTTTGTATTGATCAGATTATATACGCACATGCCCCTGCCTTGTCTAAATTATTCACGCACGTTAAATAGACACGGTTAATAATTAAACAGCTGCTCTGCTGTAATTAATATTGCGGTGCTATGTGACAGCCCGGGTGGCAGTACAGCTGCTGACATGCCAATATCCACTTATTTATTTATTTCTTTGTTTAGAGACTGGCTCGGAGTAAAGCTTTATTAGATTTTTTTGATTTTTTTTTTTTTTTTGGCTTTCTTTATTGTATTTTCTAGCTTTATTCAAATAACAAGATTGTCCGAGTGGCACTAAAGCAACAGCTTCCGACACTTCCTTTCTCTCGGTCACTGAGCGAGTCAGGTTTAAGCGCTGCCTTTTGTCACGTCCATGGCTTTCGCGCATTTGTGTGAAACTTTGAACGAGGCACAGCTGAATATTCAGCCTCTCTCTCTCTCTCTCTCTCTCTCTCTCTCTCTCTCTCTCTCTGAGCGTGTGATTGACAGTCCAGCCGAGCATGTCAGATTGAGCCTTCTCGTTTCTTGTCGAACCTTTCTCACGACTCATCACAAGATCTGTTACCGTCTTTTCTGTACGTGCACCTGATGCACATCAAAAAGGTACTGAGATAACAACAAAGAAAACTTCAAACAAGGCGAGAACAACACTTCACAGCCTTCACACCACAACACTACATAATATATTCGATATGACAGAAGAACCTGTGTGGCGTCTCAGACAGGTAGCGAAAATAATACATCAATAAAAGTTTTGTATTAAAGTTTGATTAGGTCTCAGAATCGTAATGAATATTAAATTTGAGGAGTTTTTAATGTAGAAAAATATTGAAAAAATGTTTTGGGTCCAAATTATGACCAGCACAATCCAAGTATATTATTTCTCTTGTTTCCTGGTCATTTGTCTGGTGTTTGTTGTCAGTTTTTATTCTCTTTATAGCTGCGTTCGTGTTGTTAAACATTCACGCAGTAGCCTAGGTCCTGATATTACTTGTTATAGCAGCTGTAAGCTACTGTATACTGAAAGCTGTAGGCTCTCTTTCTAAATTAATTTTAAATAAAAGTACAGTATACCTGTAGCTTATCATGCTGTTAGAGCTTTGCTTCTGATTGTTACCAAAACATTCACACTTGAGACACTATTTCAACAATTACACATGATTCTGTTGACCCTGTGCAAGTTGTTAGTCTAGAAATTATAGCGTATTTGAAACAAGCATGTTACCATAAAACCTGTAGCTGGAACTCAAAAAATGAATCAATAATCAATTAAACGAACCAATTATAATCTGGAATTCGACAGCGCCATGGTGTGTAATGAAAAAAAAAATGTTGAAAAAAAATAAATAAATAAATCTGACATCGTGTGTATAATCTTTGTAAATTGTCGAAATTCTTTAAAGGGGACCCAATATGCAAAAATAACTCTTTGGTCATTTTTAGACATTTAGATGTGTCTTCAGTAAAAAAAAAAAAAAAAATTTGGTCCTTTTTTTATTTTTATTTTTGTCTGACTAGACAATTAGACCCCCCTCCCCTCCCCATTGTGACCTCATATATATTAAAGGTAGATGCTAAGAGAAGAATTTCACTGTGGTGTAAAATATATGTGACAAATATTGTGTTTAGAAAAGGACTGAAACAATTTGAGGTATAAAACACATTACCTCAGGGGTATTTCAGCAGGAGATTTCGCTGACATACAGTACTCTGTGGGACTTTGCATTAAAGAAATAGTCAAATATGGGATTAGACTTCTATATACTGATCACTGATTGAATCATTTTATTGTATTATTTTATACTATGTTCAATATCGCAGTTACTGTATTACTTGTAATTTAATTTTTTTTTCTTTATTAATTGCTGTTTTTAGTTTCTTACCTTTCATGTTTAATGTAAAGTGTCCTTGTGTGCTTGAAAGGGATAATTATTTACAATAATTATTGTATATTATTATTATTATTATTATTATGATTATTAGACAGGGATTTGGGATTTAGCCTTGTTTTCGAAGATAGCTAGCAGTAATGAAAGATCAAAACGCAACAGGAAGTTGAGAGGCGATTGGAACGATTTTAAAAACAATAACTAAGGAAACAAAAAAGTTTTTAAAGAAAGTGAGCACTGAAAGTGCTTCAGTGACTGGTATTGAACGTGGGTTTTGGCAGGCAGCTGCTCTCTCCTCTTCGCAGTACTACAGACCCATGTACTCTATACTTTCACCCATGTGTATTATAGAAATGTATTCTTCAAATATCATGATATTAAATCCATGTATTGTTATTGTCATATTGCCCACCATAAGTGCAAATTAATTCAGGGAAAACGCCAGTGTTACATTTCTGCCTGTTTTTGCCAGTTGAAGACAAAACACAAGCAAAAAGCTTCAGGAAATGATGACATGCCTGCAGTGTGATATTCACCATATGCTTTGCATCTCTAATGCGGTTAATGGCCTGTGAAAAGGCCTTCTGTACATACTGTATAACCTATGAACCTGAAGGATTTCAGCCTTTTCGTGGATATATTGTGTTTTGAAGAGAGTTTTATAACGCTCAAAAGGCACTTTAAATATTGTATCACTTTGCGACTAGTGTTACTCTCATTAGGTTATTCTCTGTAACTGTTGCACATACACTATCACATTGCACACACAAATTCTTTAAGTGAAGGTTATTGCTACAAACGTACAAAATTGATGTTACTTAGCTGATACCTGTGCATTATCTACCTTGTTGTTAATTGAGAAATTGAACTATACCTGCACAACTGTTCCTGGCTCAGTATGTCGGAATTGTTACAATCCTGTAAGTCTTGTTCAAAGTTTCACTTTGTCAATAGCGATGGTCAGAACACAGAGAGGTTTAATTTGGGCAGATTCACATCTATCGATGGATCCATACTGGATCAATGCTGATGCAAAGCAAAGCACAAGAGATCAAGAGAAATATGAGGGGTGTTCAAGTCAAACAGGGACTTTTGATTGTGCAGAGTAAGAGGACACACAAATGAAAGTAAAAGCTCGCTTTATTTCTCTATATAATTCCCTGCTGCACTAGTGCACTTATCCCAGTGTTTCACTAGTGCTTGTACACCATCAAGGCAAAAACGTTTTTTCAGTATGCCGAAGCCATGATTGAACTGCCTGCATCATGTCTGAAACCCTGACCTCCCAGGAACTCCTTTAATTCCCCGAACATGTTGAAGTGTTACTTGTCGATTTTCAAGGATCAAGCGTTCCAGTTGCTGAATGTACGCGGAAACGACTGCAGTGAGCTCTGCGCCACTTCGGCCGGGATCGTCATTCATGGACGTTCGGCCTCCTTTGAAACGTTTGCACCATTCGAATGTTTTACTGCGGATAGAAGTAAGATCACCGTACTATCCTCAGTCTTTCACTTATGCACAAAGAACTGTCATCATTAGTCCTGGTTTGACTTGAACGGCCCTTTTATAAAAATCTGAAGAAAAAAAAATTATCATGTTGAATTGCTTTTTGCTTTTTACTTCCTATCACTTTTTCAATTAACTACCAATATATTGTAGTTTATTAGCTACAACAATGACAGTCATGGAGTATCAGGTTTTTTTTTTCTTTCCTAGGACTGATGATGTTGAAGGTTGGTTTATCTCACATGTGTACAGTATATATGTAGGAAATAAAAACCATCAGTGCCAACGTGTAGAGAATTTGCATTTCACGTGTCGGTGCTGTGGGGGTCTTTTTCCATTAACATAGACCCTAGCGTCTTGCAGGTGATTTCTTTTCCTATAAAATGACTTCATGAGATATGCCTATTGTCCAGGATGCTAAAGTGAAATGTAACTGTGAATACGTTCTTGTACAATGATAAAATGAATCATGAGAATAGTAAACGGGAATGAGGTTTTAAAGTTTCCGGTAGCGCGTAGACTTATGAAGGTATGAACATCAGCCTGATGTCAGCAGTTTATTATCAGGAATATTGGCATGCGTATCACAAGGTCAGTGTTTTTATTAGAGTTTATCCATTATTCAACAATTGAGACACTTATCGATGGCAGGGGTTGGGTAACAGGTCGGCAAGGTCAGTGGAGGCAAAGCTATGCTAGAGCGCAAAACCAGACAGAATAAGACCACGCCTGAAGGGAATCTGGGTCGGAAAAAAAACGTAGCGCCAGTGTTTTTAGACAAAGCTTCCTTTGGAACGAGACTAATGCATGAAGCAGTATAATGTGAGGGGAAAACCAAGGCTGCGTTACACTTAGGGCAGGTATCAGTTATTAGGCATTATTTAGTTGAGTTTACATCCATATCCTTGGAGCTCTCGGGGCTTTTCACACTCAAGATTCTCCGTCATCTCCGTGTTAATTATTAATTGTTGCTGAAGAGTTGATTAACTTTTATTAAGATTTAGGGTCTGGAAAACAGCAGCAGTATAACTGAAACATGAAGTATGAAATGAAATAGTGTGTGTGTGTCAGCAAGTGTTATTGTCCATGTTCCATGGGCCGCATTTTATGTGTAAAAGAACAGTTGTATTGATTATAACCACTTTTTTTTTTTTTTGAGGCGATTCTTTGCAGTGTAATGATTTCCTGACCAGGTTTCATTAAAATTGTTTTTATTTTCACACCTTTTTAAAAAACTTGAAATATGAATTAAATATGACCTCCATATGGCTTCCAGTGGTATTACATTTATAACACCGCTTACAGACTTACAGGACCGTGTAAAAGTCTTGAGCCAGCCCTTATTCCTGCATATTTTGCTTCCAAAGAGTCAGATTTTCTTGTATTTTTAATGTAGTCTTGAGGAATAGTTCTCCAGGCGTCCTGAAGGACTGTCTTGCCTCTCGTTTTCAGTCCAGTTCCTGTTCCTGACCACTTTCAGATTGATGTTGTTTGTTTTTTAAGCCACACTCTGTGACTAGAGGCATGAACCAGTGAGAACCAGCTGCAGATGATGACCGATGATCAGGCCCGTGATTCGGGTACCGGTGATGCTGAATGCTGAGTGGGTGGAACAGACGAGAGCGTTGTTCGAAAATATATACAAAAATACAATTTATGTAAATACGATATATAATAAAACCTTGCGGCCTGTCACGGTGAAACATTCGTTCTTATTTCTTTAATTGAATCTACATCATTAACAGAGGTGTCAAGTAACGAAGTACAAATACTCCGTTACCTTACTTAAGTAGAAATTTTGGGTATCTATACTTTACTGGAGTAATTATTTTTCACCTGACTTTTTACTTCTACTCCTTACATTTTCACGCAATGATCTGTACTTTCTACTCCTTACGTTTTAAAAATAGCCTCGTTACTCCTATTTTATTTCAGCTTGTCATTCAAAAAAC
>JAQQZT010000039.1:29997092-30011050 GCA_030068275.1 Clarias platycephalus
TTCAAAAGAACGAACGACTCGGACTAGAAGATATGAGAGGTGAGCTGCTCATTCTGTTTATTATAATATGTCCTTAGTTACGTTGTAATATTTTCATTACTGGAACTATTGGGGGTCTTTTTATTGAAAACGAAATCAATTAAAAATTGAAATAAATTTTCATTTATTTCTGATCAAAAGAACGTAATGAACTAAACGACTCAAAAAAAGATTTGTTCATTTTGATGAACGAGATTCAAAGAACCGAGTCACTAAAATTATTCGAACTTCCCATCACTACAAGAAATGCGTAATGTACAGTATAGTATGAGCGGAGTGCAATTTCTTTTTTCGACGCCCCCTCCTGCCCCCCTCCGGCCCCCTCCTTCCCCCCTCCTGCCCTGTCCTACCCTGACCCGTGTGATCAGTTGAAGCGTCGTAACACAGGCCAGGTCTAATGAAACTTTAATTAAGTTCACCGAATCCTGCTCGTTTGTCTAAGCTTTCACAGCTGTCTCTTTTCACTTCCTGACCTTCGTGAACTTTGATCTCTCTCTCTCTCTCTCTCTCTCTCTCTCTCTCACACTTCTATCTTTTTTTTCACACACTCGCTCCCTCACCTCTCCTCCTGCATGACTCCATTCTCACCTTGCCGTGGCTATTAGCATCCTGAAGAGAGAAAGATTGAGTCGAACGGAGAACATATGCTGCTTTGTGAGGCTCAACGCTACGTCGTGTGTGTGTGTGTGTGTAGATGCACACACACACACACAGAGTTAAAAAAGTTCTAATTTTACCCTGCAACAGCTGCTTACCTTTTTCACAACTCGGTTTGTAGCGCAGCATAGGCAGGTGTGCGCGTTTGTGGGTGGGTGTGTGGTTGGTAGAGCGACACACACACACACACACACACACACGTATGCACACTCCTGGGATTGAAATGTCTTTCTCCAAAAGATGGAGCGGTTATTATGACTTGCATGTTTCCTGACAGACAGATCTCTCTCTCATGCTTACACACACACACACACACACACACATGTGCACCCACAAAGGAGCTCGTCTTGAAGTTTAGCACCCCAGACACTTTCTGTTTCTGAGCATCACTTGCTTTTATGCAAATTTTTAATTTCGAACGACCGCCGTGAATAAAAACGAAAAACAAAAATAAAAAGTTACACAAAATGAGCAGCGAAGGGATCAAGCACGGCAGGGTGCGCTTTAAAAGAAAAGTAATCAGCGTTTGCTTGCCAACGATCACACCTTGCTATGTCTATTCGTTGGTTTTCTTTTATTCATTTATAGTCACAATGTCGACTGATGTCCCAGAAGCGGTCGGTCCGTCCCTCCTCAGCGGGATTTAAATAAATTTTTTTTGCTTTTGCTTTCAGTCCTTCGACACGTGCGCACACACCGATACATTGACACACATGGCCAGAGCGGTTTCCATAGCGATGCCGTCAGCTTGGTAGGACTTGATATGATCCGTGACATGCTCTTTGAATAAGCCGAACACAAACAGAATGCTCGTCAGTAGCCTGGCGCTCGCTCTTTCTTTCTTCTGCAAACATTTCGTTCGTTCTATCTTTCTTTTTCGTTGCGTTCTTGCTCTGTCAATCTGAGAACAAGATCTTAGCCAAGGCTGGAGTTTTATCTGTGTTCGACCATTCCTCGTTCTCTCTCTCTCGCTCTCACACACACACATTCAGATTGATTTGCATTCAAGGCCTCCTCTCTAACTGGCAGGTCTGCGCGTCTCCGACTGTGTTGAGCATCTTCTGCCGGTGATGTACTGTAGCTGTTCAACATTTACAGCTCACTCCAAGATGAGTCTCTGGTCCTGGGGTTCGACTGACCCTGTAGCCCGACTCAGTTCCCAGCGTAACAGTCACTGGCTGCCATTGCTTTAGAAAGTAAAAAAAGTGCGAAGTTGACAAAGTGCGCTAGCGGATGCAAGCCGCCAGCAAGAGAAAACGACAGAAATTGTCAGTAAAGGCTTATATGTTATATCTGAGCTGTAGATTTTGAAACTTTTAGTTCTGAAAGTTTAGTTGCACAACTTAGTGTTTTTGTATAATTATTTATTTCAATGTGTGCCTTAGTTTCTTAAAGGCATTTGAAATACCTTTTTTTTCTTCTTTTTTTTGTAGTTTTTGCATCTGAGAAAAGGCTTTAAAATAAGAATGTATGGCTCCGTAATGCACTTAATTCATCTCAGTCAACTTTAATACCCCTATCTCACCTACGCGGTTTCGCTCGGTGGCCGGAAGTACGGTTCATCATGATTCACCGCGAGTTTAGGCGCTGCGATTATGTTTCCATCTTTCAAAAAAAACAAAAAAATGTACATGTTAAAAAATTTAACGTAAAATTTTTTGCCCGGTCCTCGCGGAAACTTGCGGACCGTGCGGAATTTCGCGAAACGTTGGCGGGCAATCGCGGCGGCTCACGGTGCCTAACACCGCATCTCACCGCGGGTCAAACCGCATACTGTAGGTGAGATAGGGGTATAAGCTATTCCGTGTATTGTGAATAATGACAATGTTTATTTTTGATAAAATGCTGTATGCGTTTAAAATATCAAATTTTGTGATTTTTCTAAAAAGAAAACCAATGAATCTTTGTTTCTCTTATATATTTTACATTGCTGTTTAATTAAACAAAAGTAATTTTTATCCGATTACTCGATTAATCGATAACATTTTTGGTAGAAAACTCGATTACTAAAATATTCGATAGCTACAGCCCTAATCTAAAGAAATTCATAATTCAATCTATCAGTGTGTGTGTGTGTGTGTGTCTGTGGGTGTGTGTGTGAGACTGGGGGCAATAATGGCATCCATGGGTGAGTTCCAAGGCAAAAGCCACTGCTGACCAAAAAGAACACACAGGCTCGTCCCCAAAACATCTATTACTATACAATTGGTGTTCAAGTCAAAACAGGACTTTTTCATTTTGGCAGAATAACAGAACAGTTATGAAATTCCTTTATTTCGTTCTATAATCCCCTGTTACGCTATCCCAGCGTCTCTAGTGCTTTTTTCAGTACGCCGGAGCCGTTATCTAACTGCCTGTCTAAAACCCTGGCCTCCCAGGAACTCCTTTAATAACCCAAACATGTTGAAATGGCCTTGAGCGAGGTCAGGACTGTACCGGGGACATGTCCCAATATCTCCCAGCCGAGTTCCTGTAATGTGCAGGTGGTGTTTGGTGAATGATGGTGTGTAAAGCTCCCACAAACACAGATGCGTCTCTTCCGCAAGTTGGGAACAAGTTATCCGTTAGTTTTCAAGTGTCAGGCGTTCCGCTTGCTGGATGTTCTGCAGTGGGCTCCGCGCCACCTCAGCTAAGATTGCTATTCACAGACGTACAGACGTCTTTAAAAGTTTGCATCATTTTGTTTTTACTGTGTCTAATATGTGCCTACTATGCTTGAAATCTGCTTGAAATCTCCTGTAAGTACACCTTCATTCACGAGAGGGTAAAGCACAAGTCCCGGTTTCACTTGAACACACCTCTTATTAATGTGCACATTGCAGTATTTTTTCTACACTAGGGACTTGCGTACACTTGACCCCAAAATCCAGTTTGTGTGAGTAGTGTGTACAGTCCGAATAAAGCTGACTGTACCAGAAGTTTGTTGTTAATTGTTTAAATGTCATGTCTCGTACAAATGCAGTATTTTTTCCTGGCAATCTTTGGCTCCACCCTCCAGTCCACTAGTTGGCGATAACACACAAACCGCTGTGTATAGATATGTAAGAGAGATGTATGGAGAGAGGACGAGTTTACCCGGGTACAGTACAAAGCAATCGTACTTGGAGTAAAAACCTTGTATAAGAGAGGTTTATGTAACCCTAATGGTGTCCGTTGTCGGGGATTTGGAAGTTTTTTAACACAGGGAATTCCACAGGGTGGAGAACCCTGCAGTGTGAGGGGTTTCTCACGAGTTTCTCAGTGTCTTTTTGCCCTCGATTTAGGAACGGTTGTTTATAGCGGCTGAAATCCAGCTGAAACACAACACACTCGTGTATTTTCTTCCTTGCATATTGCTGCCTTCCTATGTTTCGATCCACACTGCGGACTATGATCGCTGGGTTCGAGATAATGCTGCACACGCTGAAAGAACAAGCAGAGGTCATTCTCCCTACCGGCTCGAGTTTAAATTCCGACTGAACCTTTGCCGACCATGGCCTGGAGTCCAAGAGAGCGTAATTGGACAACCTATCTCCCCTGTCAATCTCTGCAGTCTGTGAGCTGGTGTACACTGAAGAGGGCAGTTAGTCCTGTCCTCTAGGTTTATCTGCCTTGAGACGTCGCATGAGCAGCAGTTTGATAAGATGCCGAGTCGGGCTCGGTGCATGAGCCCTGAGCCGCAACGGGTTAGAAGATACGATAAGTAGCTTAAGACCTGACAACGACTAAATTAGACGTAGGTAAGTAAGTATGTGGTGGCCTGGAAAATGTGGCCCGAAATGATGAAACATTTTGTCATCTCAGTGTTTATAAAAAAAAAAAAAAAAAAAAAAGCATAAATGTATTTAAATGTCTGCTTTCCAACTTTGTTTAGTTGTCTTCCTAACGATGCCTAGAAGCTCGTTAGCGATATATTAAGGCACATAGTGCTATGAAAAGGTATTTCCTCCTTCCTGATTTTTTTTTTCCCCCCGTATTTGGCACGCTGAAATGACTGAGATCATCAAACACATTATTAATATTACACAAAGATGGACTGAATAAATACAACATGCAGTTTGCCAAACCCAGGCCTGATTACTGTTGAATCCAGGCCTGTTGAATCAAGAACTCACTCTCTGATGAATTGATGCATGCAAAAAAATCTAAAGAAATTCATATTTCAACAGTAAGAAAGAGACTGGGGCATCCATGGGAGAGTTCTAAGGCGAAAGCCATTGCTGACCAAAAAGAGTACAAAGGCTCGTCCCACATGTGGCCAAAAAAGCATCTTGATTATCCCCAAGACTTTAGATTTTGCAAATGTTTTTTGGATTGATGAGACATAAGTTGAACACAGCATTTCATAAAAAGAACATCATCTCAACAGTAAAACATGGTGGCGGTAGCGTAATGGTCTGGGGCTGCTTTGCAATTGATGGAAGTATGAATTCTGCACTCGACCAGAAAATCCTCAAGGAGAATGTACAGTATGGCCATCAGTTTGTGACCTCAAGGTCATGAACCAGGAGGATGATCTGAAACACACCACCTCTGAATAGCCTCCAATGAGGCTGAATTAAAACAATTCTGCAAAAAAAGAGCGGGCCAAAATCGCTGTGAAAGACGCTTGATTGCAGTCGTTGCAGCCAACGGTGGCACAACCAGTTATTAGATTTAGGGGTCAATTACTTTTTCACATAGGGTCAGGTACGTATAGGGTCAGGGTCACGTTTGGACAGCTTTTTTCCCCTTAAATTAAATCATCATAATAAAACTGCATTTTGCATTAACTCAGGTTATCACTGTGTAACGTAAACATGTTTTTTTATGATCTGAATCGTTTAAGTGTCACATGCAAAAAATCAGGAACTAATCCAATTTCTTCGCTGTTGTTACTCTGGATCAAAGTTTCTAACTTTCCAGCTTTCATGCACGTATAAGAGGAGAAGCGTCTCCGTCCTCTAGGACGTCCTGCTGCTTTGAGATGGACCGCCTGGGAAAAATAAGAGCGGAGTAACAAAGGAGGAGAAGAACTGAGGGATTTTGCCCTTGGCACCGTAAGACCGTAGCTGCTGCTTTCATACTAATTTGCCCTTGACTCCCAATCCTCAAAGCGCTCTCGCAGCTCCCGGACGCATTACGGTTTAAAGAACGGAGATGAGAACTCGAGACGACGATCTGACACAGAACAGAGCGACTTATTGACGGGGCGAGCGGTAATTTGGATTCTTATGGTGATAAATGTCAGCGTATAAGCGGTAAAGTTCCACCTTGTTACATAGATGACTTTCAGTTATGTGTTTTTTTTTTTTTTTTTTTAGCTGCTAAAGATGATATAAAAAACCTGAATAATGGGGGACGTGTCTGTATTCGAGTCAAGCAAGTCTTCTATACTCCGTGACTTTCTATATCACTGTCTCTCTTACTGCCTCATTTTCTTCCTCTCTGTCTCACACACACACACACACACACACACACACACACACACTCGTACACACACTCATTCTGTCCTTGGGGCCGATTTGGCTGTACTCTCTGTGTTGTTTGGACAGACTCGTCCTGATCCACTCACCCTCATCCTGTCTACTCGCAGCCTGTTTGAGACTTGGCCACCAGACTGCATTGCTTTGTGTGTGTGTGTGTATGTGTGTGGTTTTGTGATTAAACCGTTGTGTTTGCACAGTGAGTGTGCGCGTGTGTGCTGTATGCTTCTGGACACGCACAGCTCTGAAGTTAACATGTGCCTGTTTCCTGTCTGATTAAACTCGGATTAAAGTCGTCGATCCCCCGAGCGAACAATTGAATCACAAAGCGTTTGTGTCTCCTTTATTTTATTATTACGATATCACACACAGCATGCTAAATGATTGATTTCCTTATTCATGCGTTCATGAGCGAAAACGCTTAACTGATTACTCCAGGTAGGACAGACAGACAGAGAGAGAGAGAGAGGGAGTCAGTCCATGCTTCTGGATTGTACAGTGCCGTGAGCAAAGTGTATTTTGCTACGTCTCTCACAGGACGCGACCGCTCTCTTGTCAGGTGTTGCTTTATGGGATGTCTGTCCGATCCGAGACGTACGGTGCCATCCCAGCTTGATTTTGTGTTTTTAATTAAATCCATATATCTACTTGGACCTCGATTTGGTCGTTGGTGTACGCTAGGCGTCGAGCAAAGACACTCGATTGACCTCGGTTATGCTTCTGGGAAATGAAAACAAGGATGCAGGGAAGAAGGATTGCTTCTCATTTGGCAAACACAGCGCTTCAGATAAACACGAGTCTTTAGGAGTCTTAAACCCGAAATATTAAGGAGGTCAATCAAATTCCTATGTGCCAGATGTTGACCCTTGTGGCCGCTCTGAAGAAGCTTGTGTTTACCTGGGCTTTGCTAGCATTCCTGTACCTGTTGGGATGAATTTATCTGCGAACGTTCACTGCTTGACTCTGTGTATCGATAGCACCTGATATAGTGGGGATAAGTCATACTTGTTTTTTTTTTTTTTTGTCCATTTGGTTTCCTCGTCAGTTGTCGATAGCAAAATGTCGCTAGCTAGCCAGATAAGCTACTCAGAAGCACTGTTCAAAAGCTACCAAGAATAGGAAAGGAGAAAAAGAAATTCTTAACGACATTAAAAATAAATTGAACACCTATCAGAAAGTATTAAAAATAACCCTTAAAACCCAAGCGGCACAGATACAGGCCGGCTACAGAGCACGTGTCAAACATACTGTACATGCTTATATGGAAGCCTCGCCCGTGTGTGTTAACGGGGACGATTCAGACTTCAGACTTTTCGGATATGTCAGGTAGAACAAAAGTTATCATTACTTATAATGTGAATTTTACCACTAAAACTGGGTATACCGGGTGGTCAGTCACGAAATAAAAGCATTATGCGCATTGGCGGGCGGTTCAGGCGCCATCTGGAGCCCTGCAACATCAATTCCAAGATGACAGTCCTCGTCGTTATCTTTTATCATTCGTTAAACTGCTTTAATCAGTTTCTGTCACTGGCACTAAAACCAAGGGGACTTCTTATTGTTGCTTGATTAAGACAAACTTCTTCACATCAAATGATCTCGACCAGATGCCCCCCTGCCACATAGATGTGGACATAAACGTTGCTTTTCCATTAATGATTATTTTTATAGTGCAAAATTTATTTATCCACCAAGAATGATTTTTTCGCCCAGTACGCTGAAATGTAAGATTAAAACAGCTATTTAAATTGTCTATAAAGATAATAGATGTTGAGTGTGAATGATTGTGTGCTTGAAGTGAAATTTGTTCATGCCACCCCTACTCTTAGACGACGAGGTCATTTAACAATCATTTGTCTTTACGAATTACATCCACTACCTTTAAAAAAAAAAAAAAAAAAAGCTAAAAAATGCAGCCGCATACGCTGAGATAACGACTCCTGGGGGGGGAAAAAAAAATTCCCTGCGCTCTTAATTTTAAATTCAATTTAGATATTATGGTCGGTACTGCTAGTTATCTGTATGCATGAACGCTCCTGATGAAGCACCTGACCTTATCAGTTACGCTTACATGTCTGATAAAAGAAATCCAATCTGTTTCTTCCTGGGGTCTTTCGCTTGTTACCGAGTTGCCAACTTAAAGGTCCCATATTTCACTATTTCTTTAACAAGTTATCACAGGTTTTTATTGCTCCATTTTATTGCCTCTGTTTTACACCTCCTGAAGAATTTTAGTGTCCGTATAAATGAGCAACTGCTGAGCCACGCCCCTTTAGAGCAGGCCATCGAGGACGACTAATATGAGGTCACAATAGAGGGAGAAAACGACGTAAATGACATGTTTAAGTCCAGAGCCAATGATTTAAAGAACAAAAGGTAGGGAATGTGTTTTTTTTTTTTTAATTATTTTTTTTCCCCCCCATAATTTTGCATAATAGCGCTCTATAATAGCGCTCTACTTTATATTACAAGTTGTTTTTCAGCTTCCTGTTCTGATTATGCAAATTTCCACACCTGTAGCTGCCTAGTGTTCATCCGAACATACATAAGCGCAACTCAAAAAAAAAAAAAAAAAATCCTGTCCTGTCCTTTTTTTTTTTTTTCTTCTTTTTTTTTGAGTTGCACTTTTTTTTTCGGATTCCTGGTTTAATAAATTCCATTAGAAGACAAAGTCTTTTACCAAATCATGCCCGGTTCCTGAGATATGGACAGTGCAAGTTTATTTATGAGGAGTTTCTGGGAGAATTCAGTTGAAATTCTATTTTTATTTAGAATATATATATAAAAAAATTATTCTATTCTATTTGAAATATTTAAGAAGCTTGGGTGGTGTTCATTAAAATGCTTTAATGCAATGTTTGGGACTAAAGCTTTCTCAGTTGTTTTGAAGGATTAGGAAGATACTGTATTTATTTAACTGAACTAACCCGTGTGACCAAATACTGACTTAATTTGACGGGTCACAATTTTTCAAACGGCTGATTTTATACGCAGCTTTATTTTTTATATGCATATATTGCATAAATACCACAGACGCTATTGAAAAGCTACTGGTTGGGAAGATACACAAAAGAAAGCTGAGCGGCACCGTGGTAACAGGCTCACCCCATCATCCGGGAATCGCAACTACGACTCCCGGGTGATGTCGTCTCTCGCAGGTGGGAGCCTAGTGAGAGTTGATGGGTGTGGTACTGTGTGCACTCTAGTGCTCTCACATCAATCATGAGTGTCTGTGAGTTCACACAAGCAGAAGGAGAGGATGGCGCTGACGGTGTGTGAGCAAGAGGTCCGAAAACACGTGGTTGACTGGATAACATGTCTCGGAGGAAACGAGGGAGGACCTTCATCCTCCATGGTTGGGAGTTGTAGCCGTGATGGGAGAGTGGACTAATGACGGGTAGGAATTGACTACGACTAAATTAGGGATAAAATCTAGAAAAAGATTAAATAAAATTTTCAATTTTCAATTAAAAATTTTCTTTGTCAAATATCCGGTCCTTGAGATGAACAGCGTAGATATCGTAAATGGGTGTCATCACTTGGCCTCGCTCTTCAGACCGAGTCACGTCTGTGCTTCAGGACTCAATGTTAATCGTTGCCACGTCTTGATGACTAATGCCTGCCTTTGACTCAATTAGCGAAGTCCTCCGTTAGTCCTCTCATAGGGCTTCTAATAAACGAGCCTAAATGATGGACGCCGTAGTGGAAAAAGCTATGTTTTTTTTTTTTTCCCCCCACCCTTGATATTCCCATGAGCGCGCACATGAAGTCGTCTCGGAATAGCCAGCAGCAGCTGAAGCTGTCAGTGCGAGCCTCTCTAAGTGGAGTTGATGGCTGTCACTGACTCGGCTGTTTAATGCCAATAGCTGTGTTCACCTGACAGCCAATCCGTATTGAATCATAGTGAAAGGTATCGACTCAGCAAAACTGCCTTCAGTCCTTCAGCATCACAGCGTCTAATGTACTGGAGTAGTGCAGAGGATTTTCCGAGCTAAACTGTGCTCTATATATATTAGGTTTTATCAGAACCACTTAAGATCTAGGTCTAACAAACGTCTAAATAGCAAACCTACTGTACGTACACGCTACCAACAATCAGCAATCAGTGAAGTTTATCATTTTAATTACAGCTGTTTAATTTTCACACGTTCCAGTGGAGTTTGAAAAGGCGAGACGCGGGAGACGTGTGTCCCAGTGATACGGTGTGGACGATACATCGGTTAAAATGGAAACTGTCCCTTGGGACAAAAATCAGTTTAGAAATACTTTCAGTGCCTCGGATTAAATTGCCTTGGTCCAAGTTAGAGGTCCGTATCATGGTAGCACTGGAGAAGGCTTAACCTACATTTTACCCATCAGCCTTAGCGAGTCCTATGTCCATGTGCACTTCAACATGCGCATCCCGTCTTGCTAAGCACCGTTATTTACTGTAAGTACTGTTTTACAGCAGGTCTTTTGTCTAGTATCTGTTGTAGCGTTCGTTTTCTCGCTTTGTTCCTGCCTTGAGGCTTAATATTGTTGTTTTTTTTGTTTTGTTTTGACCCTGTAATAAAGAGAGTCTGCATTGCATCCTCCTCGCCTTAATACCCTGACAGTCTGCCGGAGACTTTTCTCAAATTTTTTTTTTGGCCTGCTCCGGTAAAATGAGTTTCACTTTCTCTCAAAGTAATTTTTCCCCTTTTTTATGGCAAGTGCTGCAAAAATTCTGACCAATTCTTTCTTTCTTTCTTTCTTTGCTCATGCTGTGTTATCAGGTGGCGTAGCACAAGCTCTCAGGAACCAAGTGGCCACAATTGGCCATATTAGTATAATTAACCAGGGAGAAAGAGTATGCCATTTTCTATCACCAAGCAGGCATGGCCAAGTTTTGATTCCTGCTTGTGACCATTATTTTACTGAATAATGAGGGAACTCGGACTTCTGCCTCTGGAGGAGGTCTTACTGGTCTTACCCTCTTTGGAGTTTTGACCAATCAGGATGCCTGCTTCCACAAAATGCTCTACCAATCCCACTCTTACCCAAAGAAAATTGGTTCAATTGTACCATCTCCTGCAGAAATTTCTCCTTTTACTCAAAGGAGCCAAAATCTAACCAGTCCAAAGGAACTCCTTTAGATTGTCTGACCAATCCTGAAAGAATTCTGACTAATTCATCCCTGCAGATTTGACCATTCTTATCAATCTCACCTGCTCCCACCAACAATTTTACCAATTCCTCTCTTTCCCAAAGGAAATCTGACCAGTTGCACGATCTCCTCCAAAAATCTGAACTTCAACTTCAATCTCACCCTCTCTGGAAAAAAACAAAACAGACCAATCCTAACTACTACTCCAGAAGGTTTACAGATCCTAGTTTCTACAGAAGGAATTCTGACCAAGCCTGCCCACCCCTGCAGGATGATTTACCTAAAGGAACTGGAATCAATCCTGATTATGCCTCCAGTACATTTGATTACTCCAGAAAGAATCCTGACCGAACCCTATTGCTTAAGGTTTGACCCTGTCCCGAATAAACTGACCAAATCCCACTTGCTCCCGTAGTCCACTTGACCAAACCCAAAGTTTCCCAAAGGAAATCTGACCAGTTACATGATGTCCTGCAAAAAACGTAGGCTAATTTCCCCCTTTTCCCAAATAAATTCTGGCTAATCTTACAGTACCCACTCCTGCAGAAAGTTGGACCCTTTAACAGACGAATTTTGTCGAATCCCACCCACTTCCACAGAAAGTTCGACCTCCACTTCTGCTTATTCACCTTAACAGCTGGTAGATATTTTATTCATATTAGGTGGTGATGTGGGTTAAATTACAAATTTTGTTTATAATTGAAACCACATCGCCTCTTATATGAATAAAATATGTACCAGGTGTTTAGGTGAATTATGAATGGACTAGAGTCAGACCGAAATTTGATTCTGGTTTCAGTGTGGAAATCAGTTTGGGTTGTGGCCATAAATCACATCTATATTATTCAGACTAATTACGGTTTCGGTCATAAGTAGGTCTACGTTTCAGCCTGGTTGCCGTAACTGGCTGTGGTCGCAGTGCCTGACCCCACTGTGGGGACAAATTCATCACTTCAGCCTAAAAAAATGAATTACTGCAGCCATGAAGGTTTTGTCTTTGCCGCCTACTAGCGCTGCCAACGAGCAGCTGTTTTGCTCGGCAGGACACTTTTATTCCCAACTTAGTAGGTGAGAAGGCTTACTGTGAAAGCTGCTATTTTCTTAAGAATGTTTGACCAATCCTGAAAGAATTCTGACTCGGTTATGGCCAAAAGTAACACCGCGGTTCTGGCACAAGTTATACATGGCCGTAATTTTAAATTCCAGTTTGGGTCGGTTTCTTTCTTAATGAGCGTAGTAACTGCATCACACACCGCTGCTTGAGCAACCCCCCAAAAAGTCCCATATTAATCACTCTGGCCTTTCTTTGTCCTGTGTGTTTCATATCTGTATGTCCACTGCTGTCTACCTGAAAGTAATAAACCGCTTTTTTGGATGGATCCTGCAAGACTTCACTTCTGATACACACATCCAGTCCAAGCGCGCTATAAATTTGTCAATTATATCGACTTAAACGCTTTATTAAACCTTCCAGCTCGTCAACGCTAATCGGAAAAGTGGGTTGTCGAAGCCTTACGGCGCCGTATCCCCATTGTGATTTTCGTCATTATCCAGGTTTTCATGGAAATCAATCTCTGTGTTGTTTTTCTCTCTTTATCATTGGCTGAGTTTCTCTTATGAAGTGAAACAGTCATTTAGGCTCTTCACTGATTTATGCCGAGGCACCAAGGAGGTCAGGGAAACTGGAGACAGATAGAGGAGAGGGAGATAAAGCGAGGAAAGAGGACGGCAGAGCGCTCCAGAAAAAAAAAAAATGGTGAAAAAGGTTCGACCCGGAGTGCGATGATCCCCAGAGGAACCAGGTGCAGGTGGAGCTCGTCGTTCTGGGTGGATGTTGGAGTGAAGATATACATAGTGTGCTATAAATAAAATATAAAATAATAATAATAATAATAATAATAAAAATGACTTAATTAATAGACAATTTCCTCTTCTGACGTACTGTACCTACTGTAGCATCATCTTTACATTATGCCTAGTTTAGAAAAGGAATAAAAAATATTTTCATGTAGTTTTCTATGTTTAATTACTATATATTAAAAATCAAAGGTTGGTTATTTCCTCTACTTTGGCTTTTTTCAAGGACTTTCCGATAACTCCATGCACACACACACACACACACACACACATGCACACAAAAAAGAGGATGCCCGGCGTTCCCGGTCACTTTTTGTAGTTCCATTGCCCCTTTTTTTTCTATGCAGAACATCTGATTAAAAATGCAACTGAAACTTGTTCTGACTGTGTTGCTTTCTCCTGATATCGGCAAACTTCCCAGTGTGTCACGTCAACAGTCCAGCTTTCTGCTTTGTTCTCCGTTTTATTTCTATTCCCTCGCTCCTCCTTGACGTCCCTGTTTCACTCTGCTGATCTGTGACTAGACTGGCTGTGATAACTTGCAGAGAGAGAGGGAGAGAGAGAGGGAGCGAGAGCTAGCTGTGTTTATTTTCAGACTTCGATAGGTGGCTGAATACACAGACACGATGAGTAAAGAATGAGAGAGAGAGAGAGAGAGAGAGAGAGAGACGGTGACGGAGGGTATTCACTGCTGGCTGGAGTTGTAACACACTGGGAAATAGTCATTATTCATCATGCAAATGAGGCACAAGCTGCCCTAAGGATGGACACACACACACACACACACACACACACACACACACACACACACACACACACACACACACACACACACA